>CAJQUW010004139.1:0-93719 GCA_907163375.1 Prostheceraeus crozeri | reverse complement strand
AGGATATACTATCTTATTTACTTTTTCACTTACCAAGTTAGTTCATCCTTTGGCAGTCTCGCGCGTTTCCGAATCGAAAATTTGTGGAGATGGCCGCGCATCTCGTAGGCTGGCGTGGAGGCATTTTTTTCGTGGGATGACCATTGTAGCATAGGATGGATTCGTCTAGACTTCTGGTTTACGAGTACGTCGCCGGCCAAATGATTATCCCGAATAGGGATGTGAAATTCAAACAAAACCGATCACTCATCATACACCACGTTCCCACTCATCCCTCATGCGCTCCAACTTCTCATACGCCTGCCTCTCATCACCCCGCCGAGCCACAGTCCTCTCCACCACAACATTCCTCGCTCTCAACACACTCATCCTCCTCATCATCACCTCCTCAAACTCGCTTCTGCACTCACCATTCTTCTCTCCGCAGCACTCGCCCTCTTCTCACACTCATCATTCATTCTCTTCCAACTCTCGCGTCTTATTCTTCACAATCAGTCACACTACGCCTCATTCGAATATTCTCATCCGCTACCTCCTTCGACTTCAGTTCCTTCCTTTTTCAACTCATCCAACTCCTTCACAACTTCATCCTTCACTTTCTTCAAACTCTCATACTTATTCACCAACAAATCATGCGCCATCTGCTGCGAAACATGCCTCTTCTCTTCATCCTTCAACCACCTCGCCGACTGCACACGAATCCCACCACTCTTCACTTTTGGGGAAGATGAGCTCTTCGGGGGTCGGTGATGACACGATATGTTTGACACCTTTCCGACGACGAAGAGCTCAACAATCCTGCAGCAACCAACGCTAATCCTCACAACGCTCCCTATCTAAATGCCACATCATCCTCATCATCACTCTCAAGCATCTCTCTTCACACCACCACTATCTTTCCAGCTCAATGCTCAGCCCTCCCAACGACGCAACTCGCTCTCGCCAACCTCATCATTCGTCAACAACATTCCTCACAACATTCTCACCTTTACCCTCTCGCTCGATCGCACAACTATTCGCTCCCTCTCTTCCACAATCAACTGGCGTAAATCTCAAATCAGTCACTAAACCACGCACATACAGTCCCAGCATGCACATCTGTAAAAAACGCACCGCCTACATCCTCATCTACCCATTCCCCCAGAAAACCCCCAAGGCACTCTACAACTCACAACGCATGCATACCTGTCTAATTACAACAAGAATAATCATGTGGCCTGTGCCCGCCTTACTTGACATGAGCTACTTGGCGTCTCGCAACTGCCTGATTAACTCGACCCACATGAGCACATTTTGATATGATATTTTCTATTTATTTGGTCATTAGCCATGCCTTGATTTTAGATCGTAAAAATTAACATGTTAAGAAAATGGATAATTTGTATAAGTTTATGGGGAATCATGGTAGTTTACAGTCATATTCGCTAAAGAGTGTAGTGAGTGGCACTCGATCCCCGTCGAACAAGCCCGAAGGGCATTGTATACTGATCACTAGGAAGTAGAGAGATGCTTCCCCGATACACCCGCTCTTTACAGCTGAAGACAATCATTGTCACTGCCGTCCGAAGTGGTAACAGGAACTGCCGAGTCAAAGGTAGTGATACAGTCACTGGGATCTAACCCCATCAAAAGCTGCCTTAGACTTAGTTAAATTTTCACATACTATCTGATAGCAGATTTGAACATCAGGAATACATTTGAAAACCTTAGTCTATATGTTTAAAACTTTGAAAAACGTGAAAATTAAGATATTTTTAAAAAAGTATTCCGCATTTTACTACTCATAATACTACTTTTTAAAAAATTTTAGTTTATCAGTAGTCAAAGATCACTATCAACACTCTATCATACAAACTTTGAAGTAAGTTAAGATAGCTTGCCTACTTCAAAAGATAGAGTCCTTTGAAACACCAACCCGAAAAAATATTCGGGAGAGGCTCAGAGCGACGACCGTCGCTTACCCTCTCGTCCTTTCGATGTCGTGATCAGACTTACGTTTGTCGGGGGTTTATATAATGCTCGAAGAAAACTTAAAATAGGCTCTATCTCCGAAAGTATTCAATCGTAGGGCGACATGGCGGTTTGTTGCATAAACGATTCGTCTCAATCATTCCTCTATCATATGACACCTGAACCATTCTCAATAATGAACCACGGGAAGTTGGTCCGTCAGCACATGTCCATAGTAACATGCCACAAGTGAAAAAATTCCTGAAGTTGTGAGAGCTCCAGTGTGGAGAAAATTTTGGAAAAATTTAAAACTTCCAGAATTTTCGACCTGGGGAAACCTTTAACCAAAACATTTTTCATCAAATTTTCACTGACCTCCCCCCCTCCCCCCCTCGTTTCATGAAATTTGATGAAAAATGTTTTGGTGACGGTCCCAGGTCGAAATTCCACACTTTGGTAAATTTTCAAAATTTTACCCATACAAAGCCACTCTGACACTTAGGATTTTTTCAGGTGAGCGAGCTCCGACCTAAAATCTTGTAACCGCTCTAACTTTTGAACGAAGACAGATATGAACAAGCCGTTTCTTTCACTGAATTTGTCTCACTCTTAGCTTTCAAACGAGCTATGGCACGACAAAATCCGTCCACTAAGCGCGGGAGCACATACCCAGGTGGTCTTAAATGGTCATTTTAGGAATTTATCGCTCTGCAATTACTGAACATTGTAGCTCAGTTGCTTGTAGTGTTCCCGAACTGACCCTTATCAGCAAGTTTGGATTGTATGCGCACGCTTACAATGACGCATTTTTACGTATCCTCGAGGCATTGTTTTATGAGACGTGATAATTGCCCATCTGTGCAGCAAACGGACCATGTGTTTAATCTTCGCTTGAATGGTAATCGGGTGACTCACAGTGTCTGCCCGCTGCTTCTCGCGCGTGTGACTGTATCTCAACTTTATCCTTGTTAAAATGTCTATCTTAATGTAATTTCACTATGCTGGGTTACCTTGACAAGACCAGTCGAAACATGTCAGGTTTACATTTTTCTTCCTAATTTCAATAAACTTTATTATGACTTCGAAAGCATTCTGTGCGCTTTTTATTTATAAAATTCAGCCTATATCTAGCAATAAAAACAACTGACTATAATTCAGATCGAATAGTGGTATTCGAGCGCGTATTCGAGCGGTAAATATTCGAACGAACTATTCGAGCCAAACACTATTCGCGCCCAGCCTTGACTTGCAGACATTGATAATAGACTGAATCAAACAACATATTAGAGTAATTCAACAAAAGTCCAATCCATGAGCTGGATTAATCAATCATCTAATCAATCATTAATCACAATCAAAATCAAGTTAATTAATCAGGAAATTTGATTAAATTTGATTTCAGTCATCCGAACATCAGTTGAGATCAGACCACAGCTAGACTAGGCTACTTAAGGACTACTCTCAAGTACACAATATCGCAGAGAGTACCAATCCTTGATGCACAGTCATCGGGTTCAAGCCTCGTCATAGCATCTTCCCTACAATATTATCCCGCTGATGTTTTCTCTTTACGTGTACTTTAGATTATCAAAACATACTCAATAGACTACTGAATTCAATGTTTTTTGTCAATTTGTACGCAATGATGGTACTGAGAAAAACCGAATAATTTCAATAATACTATTCGGTCAGCTTATTAATTGAACAAGGAGATGAGATCATATAAAAACTGCTATCACTGCACAGCACGTGTATTAAACATTTTTGTCACGATTCAAATCACTCAAACGAACTATAATTATCACTGACCAGACAAAGCGTCTGAAAGCCGTAATCAGCATCATTTTCAACTTACCCAGCCTTCATGATAAAGCTGACCACATTAAACATAGTCACAATTTCGAACACCATAATCAATCATAATCACATTCTTCAACACTTTAATTAAGCATAATGATAATCAAATGTTTGAACACTTTAATCATAATCTCAATCATAATCAACATTTTTGAATTTTGGCTAATCGTTCCAGCTCTAAAATTCCATGATCGCCTATATGTCCTCACAGAATATCGAAGTTTTTCAGAAATTCCCTCATTTCATACACAGCATCTTATTGTCAACTGCAGGCGATAATTATCATGACTGATGACTCCTTTGATATTTTTGATGCCACCTTCAGTCGATTCAGAACAGATTGAAAAGTCATGCTTGACTGTCGTTCGCTTCAGCAGCACCCAGAAAGAGAAGCGACTGAAATGAACAGTCCATGTCAACACAAACATCGTTGGAAGTTCAAAAATGGCTCTTGAAGATAATAGATCAGTCATCTAGTGTGCTATTTGTCTTGATTGTGGTGAGGTACCTGTCATGCAGATGTTAGATTTACATACGTGAGTGAAAGGTAGACATCCGATCTACACATCCTAACCCGGCCGGCCCCGACTGCCGATCTGGACAGGCATTGACCGCAAGCCGACTTCTTTTGATCTTGCAAAGAGTTAATATCTTTGAATAGCGTGTTACATACATCATCATGTATATAAATGAACACAAAGTACGGCTGAGAGTTTTGCTAATTGTTGCACTGAGTATATGTCCTCTCAGAATCATTAATTTGTACATGATTCAGAAAACCGTTACTAATGGTTGATTACATAGAATAACCGCATATCGAAGTAGTTAGCAGTCCATGTCATGCATTTCTTAATTTAATAGACGGAAAATAATTGCGTCTTGGTGGATTTGATGCAGGGATGCGGAGTCGGAGTCCTATAAAATGATGGGACTCCGGACTCAGGCCTATAACTAGACCCGAAATATAATACAAACAAATTATTTATCCTCGTGCATGTAGCTGTCACTGTCTTGATGTCAACTTTCTCCGTCAAACAAAGTACAGAGACAAAAGTACAAAAGACTATTCTGTGATGTTTCTAAGAACGACCATTGTTTATCACAGTCAATGCATCTACTCGCCGGGCATCTAGTCTTTATGCGCCTTCTGCACGAGCAGTTCGTTTCAAGAACTCTTTCATAAAAGTTTGTAAATAGCATTTTTTTTGTCTTTTTTATCTGTCTTCCCATTGCTGCTTCCTGCATCTTACTAACATCAATTGTTTGCTATTTTGTAATGTACTCTCAGAGTTCAACAGAAAGACAATAAAGAGTTTATTATTATTATCATCATTATTATCATCATTATTATTA
Source organism: Prostheceraeus crozeri (assembly GCA_907163375.1). Classification (NCBI taxonomy): domain Eukaryota; kingdom Metazoa; phylum Platyhelminthes; order Polycladida; family Euryleptidae; genus Prostheceraeus; species Prostheceraeus crozeri. Next base: position 88,559 of record CAJQUW010004139.1, on the reverse strand, counting down.
TCATTATTACAGAGACACTGCTGCATGCAAAGCATGTAATAGTTGAGGAAATGAGCCTTGATAGTGGAAAATGAATTGTCTTTTCCCTCGGTGACTCAATTATGGACAGCTAGACATCTGGACAGCTAGTGATAGTATTCTAGCTGTCCATGACTCAATAGAGAAGACAGGCCTTCCTAGCCTCGATCACACCTACGCACCAAGGGTCATATCAGAGACGAAAATGAATTACTAGCTTGTTTGAGAACGTTGCCTCTTACCCAAACGTTAATCGTGTGTGACGTCTCCTCCAAAGCGCATATTAAAATCGAAAGTGTACTCACATTTTTTGGAGAAGGATGGGGATTTTCCTGCATGGTGGAGACTGCAGAAAAACCGTGTGAAGCACACATGAACAAGATCAGAGGAGCCGAGTCGCATGCATCCAACCTAGAGCGACATTTGATAAACTTTCATCGAAAATGATTGATAATTGATACAGCAATGATAACTAAAAGAAGGTTCATTCAAGCCTATAATGATCAATGATGTAGGTAACCAGTTTTTTAAAAAACTAGGCTATACACTATATGCTGGTCACCCGGAGTCGGAGTACTCCGCATCCCTGATTTGAATCGCAGTCATTCTAAGCCAACACTCCATCAAGTGAGCTATCGACGGGCGTCAGTATGACATACCGGTAAGTCTTCTATTGAAGAATATGCGTAATCCAATGGGTCCCATGGATATGGGATGGGTGTGGGTGTTGAGGTCATCCCCACAGCTCCCATAGCCCTTCTATTGGGATTCTGTGGGGATTATCATGATTTTTGACATTCACTAGAAGCAATCAGAATTGACATTTCATAACACCATAAATTCTGATTTTGAATTATCAAACAGCTTGCCATCTCACCCCTTAAATTCTATATTCTCTTAACTCAAGCATCTGTCTACCCCTCCGGACTGTTTCTGAGGATTATCGCGGATCAAATTTGGTGGTTACTGCGTCTTGCATATATAATTGTATAATATATAAAACAAAAATAGAACTTGCAAATGTAAATAATATCAAAAAACCGAGAGAATCGCAAAGTAAAACCAAATGAACTTAAAGGCCTTGCCAATGCGTGTCGTCGAGTACCTCGACTTCTCTTGCCTTGGAATTCAAGGTACTGTTCCACTTCATATTCTTTTGCTTTGCGATTATCTTTGTTTTTTCTTTTGATATACTTAATTTATTGTAATAATGTTATACACAGTATAATAGCAGACAATTGGCACTAGTTTAAACACGGTTTTGGGGATCTATGGTATATTCAACAGCTACGTGTTGAATGTATACACAACTTTATTACTCATCAAATAAAATGCTGATGAATACAGATCATGATTCTCTCTTGTTTTCTTTTCTCTTTCCTTCCATCTGCCAGCTGCCACTATGAGTTGGCTACAGCTGCGGTTATTGATCAGCTTGACTGCTGGTCATGGCTTTTCTATTGCAATTCATAACAAAACTTTCAGTTTTTTTACTAGTAAAGCTCTTGCAACTATTTTGGAGCTTCCTGTGGTAAGTTATGATATTTTAAGACATCAAACTGCAGAAATATTGGAGGTCTTCAAAAAGATACTGAATAGAACTGTATCTGTAATCGATTAGTCTGTGCTTCACGTTTTCCACGATGCATTTCATGTTGCAGACTGGACGAACTTCCTTAGAAAATAATTCGAATTCATTAATGCAGCATAAAGCGTTCAATGCAGCAAATAGGATCATCATGTAGTCGGTAATTAATACACAGAACCGTCATGATTGTGTAATCAAGAAGCATTTCAATTTGAAGGGATTTGTCAGTTTCATTGCTTAAAAGTTTTTTATTTCATCAGTCAATCAATCCTTCACTTTTTCTATGAATTTTGTGGGAAAGCTCTTGTATTATATTCTCGAATCTGATATTAAGAATTATTCTGATATTAAAGAAATCAGATCTAACAGCTGGATTTTCCAGATTTCAGGATGTTAACCATAAACAATATCCGCAGGGCTTTCTCATCTTTCAATAAACCCACTTCCCATGTCGAAAAAAAGGAATCTCAATTCGAATTATCGTGCAGATGTCACAACGCATTCCAAAAAATATGTACTATAGCCGCATCAAATCAAGTATTTCATGATAAGGTGTTTCATCGTCTACGTACTTTCTGACACATGAAAAATAAGCAGTGAACAAAGAGGTGGGTATGCATTTAATTCAGCCAAAATAGATGAAAGCAAAGAAATCGAAATTAATTCCTTTTCTGTAGCATGAAATTAATTCATATTACATAGCTTACATCATAGCTTCAATTTACAATCTTTTGTCACAACGTTCATAACGCACTTGGAAAGTATTATTCAAAATGATAAGAAAAATTACTTACAAAGACTTGCGTGCATTATGGAATTTAGAAAATATAATCAATGGGGTTGTTCACTATCTAAAATTCTACCGGCAGAAAGTTAAACCAATTTAATATTCTGCTGGCAGAATATTCGGCCGACTTAATGAACGACGGTATGACACCGAAACCGGATGAATAATCAGTCGGTTTCGGTGTTATGCCGTTGTCCATGAAGTCGGCTGATAGTTCTGCCGACCGAGTAATTAAATCGGTTTGATTATCTGTCGGCAGAATTTTAGTTCATGAACAGCCCAAATGATATAAAACAGGATTATCACAATAGGACTGATTTGCATGAGTCGGAATTATTCACTGAAATGGCTTGCTTATGCCCAGTCAATTATTTTCTTGATTAATGTGTTGATGGCATTACGTTAGTTTCACACATCGAAATTGATAACAATAAAACCTCTAGAATGGAAGTTAAACTTCATACAATACACAGTATGAGACATAAATCGCACACAGCCCCTCTGAGATGCACTTGTCAGCGACTGTATCATTGGGTTAGAATCAATTAGGGTCTACTCGTACATGTATCATCATAAGCTTTTTATTAGTGACTCACGACCCAACTTAGTTCACGAATTTCCATTCTAGTCAGCCTCAGCTAAACAATTTATTTCTATGGTCCCAGAAACGTGGACCCTCGTCCACACTTCCCACATTTCCGTCTCAGAACACATGCAAGAGCACTTGAGTGACGGAATAACAACAATTTTCAATAATTTGAGGTAATTTTGAGACACAATGGAGATTTTGATTTTAATAGCATTCTTTTGCTAAAACAGGGTTTGATATCTTCGACATGCTACCAAATTGATGATTCTTGATCATTACTTGACGTTTTACTTTTATGAGCATGAGCAGTAGTACAATAATTACTCAACCTGCTTGGAAAAGTAGCACCTCTCTCTGAGCTAGAAATGTAAAATTACTTGCAGGACGTCTGAAATTATAAGAAATGATCGACTTTTGGAAGACGCCTTAAAATGCGTCTGCAAGTAGTCCATCTTATCAACCTAAGCAACGATCATACAGTTAAGTATCTTACATATATACAATCATACATATTAGGTAGAGTACCAACTCAGTGCTAATTAGATCCCCAATGTGTATACAGTTTCGATTTCATTAAATGAATTCGAGTTGAAACCCAGCACCAAGTGTGATACATGGAAATTTTTACAGCTTTGAAGAAATTACCACGCATTTGACTGATCATGATAGCAATACAGAAAGAACAATAGCATTTTACAAATCCTTCATGTCATGACTACCTTAGAGAAGAAGTGAGCCTTATTAATAAGAGCATTTTCTTAAGCGTGATCATGTCACAAACTATCTGCTGCAGAAAGAGCAAAACATCATAATCAAAAACAATCATCATAATTGGTTTTAAAGACGTAAATGGGTCCTCATTACTATTCAGATCCAAGAAATGAAGCATAAATTTATTGAATCATGAAATCATGCCCATGAAAATTAAATCAAAAACTTGAAATTTCAGTCACGAAGCAGAGTGAGATCTCAACTTCTCCATGAATACTTGCATTACATGTATAATGCGGTTCATAAAATTTCTTGCAATCAGCTTAATTTCCGCATAACTATGGTACCTGTTAGAAAATATTCATTCCTTTTGATATGTGTTGTCATTCCTTCTGATTCTTGTTTTGCATGTTATCGTGTTACCTTGTTGATCCTCGGGTTTTTAGCTCTCGACACTTATGGTCGGTGATACATACTTAGTCTCGGAGACTTACCAAGTCTCTGGGAGACCTAGGTGCATTCGGAAGATATATGCACTTCCGAGAAGCAATGCTTTCTGCAGATTGTGAATTACATGGCTACCTGGTAGTCTGCGGAGGTAGTCCTTCAACTTTGGAGCCATTGCTCCAAGCACGCCGAGGACAATTGTTACGACTTCAGCTTTCGCCTTCCATAGTCTTTGCACTTCGATCTTAAGGTCTTGGTATTTTTGAATCTTTTCCTTTTCTTTGTTCTTAATGTTTCTATCTTCTGGAATTGAGATGTCTATTAACTTGACTTCCTTCTTTTCTTTGCCTATTATTGTGGTGTCCGGCCGGTTTGCATTTATTCTTCTGTCAGCCGAATTCCGAAATCCCACAGAATCTTGACTTTCTCATTTCCAGTATTCCTTTTCGGTCTTTACATTGTAGTGTTGGCATATACTTTGATGCACTATTATCGCGACATCGTCATGTTTTGCGGTATACTCAGTTAGAGCCAACTGACTGCAGGCTGATATTATGTGGGCTACAGTTTCATCCCTTTCGTGGCACCGTCTGCATTTTGCATCTGATGTCGTCTGCATGATGTATTTCTTTTGCACCTTTGTTGTTAGCGCTTGATCTTGGGCGGCTATGATCAAGGCTTCGGTCTCTGATTTTAGCGCGACTTGGGTCATCCAGCCATACATATTCTTCTCTATTGTGATCTCTTTCATTTGCCTCGGATATTGACCGTGTAATGCTTTTTGTTGCCATCTGTCTTTTCTTTCGTGAAATACTTTGACCTTTCATGATTTGATGTTCTCTTGGTAGTTCTCGCAGACTCCATATTGCCTTGCTGCCACGATCAGGGGATCACCAATCCTGCTACAGATGAATTGTGACAGGCTGCATTTCTCTTCATTGATGACATCTTCGATTTTTATCAGGCTGCATCCTCCCATCCGTCTTGGCAGATATAATCTATCGACGTCGGCTTTGGGGTGAAGCGCCTTGTGCATTGTCATCATCTTTCGTGTTCTACCATCAATGTGCTGTATATCTGTCGTGTTCCACTTTATTATTCCACCAGTGTATCTCACTACTGGTGTCGCGTATGTGTTGATGGCTCGGATTTTATTGCATCCGCACAACTTTGATTTCATTATTTTCCTTACTCTTTTGAAGTATTCTTTCGTCATCTGCTTCTTTACCAGTTCTTCTTTGTTTGTTTGATGTTGGAGAATCCCCAAGTATTTCGCATCATCTTTTGTTCCAATGTCCAATGTACTGTAAGTCCCTCTGTTTCCTTTACTTCTCCTCGCTTTATGATAAGTCTGGCACATAAGTCTCGGTTACTAATAGGACCTAATAATGAGATAGAAAAAAATTATTATATATATAAAATGATCTGAATGCTTTATTGAAATTGCACATTTTTCGTATTTTCTATTATCCTCCTCTCTGATTGATTTTGACCATGCATGATTCTGATGCCTTATAAGCTATGACTAACCTCTCGGATCTATCACTTTTACAGAATTGTAAATGGAAGGCGCTGTAAATGACGTGACACTTACTTTTATGAAAAAATAAATTGCATCCAAGCCAGTAGTTGTACAATGGTGTACAATCCTTGTACGCACTTATATTGTTTATGCATGTTTATTGCTAATAAACATCTGTTTCATGATAAGCTTCATACTACTTATAAAATGAGTCCACGTCGCTAGCATATAAACACAGGAATAATGTGCAAAAATGTGTCAAATAGATGCAAAAAAATGATCAAATTTTTTAGACCACAGAAGCGTAATCTCCGCAAAAATTGAATCTTTTGATATAAAATTTTCACTGTATGCAGACAGTTTTGAGTCGACACTCTTCCTACGACATACTCGTACTTACTGTATGGCATCAACTAATTCATCAGAGTTCAACTTTATTCTCAGTGTAGAAAGCAGAAGCTGGCAAGTCTGAGCTAACAATGTTTGCTAAAAATAACTTTTGCACGTTAGGGATCAAAGGTGCAAGTTAATATTTGCGTCGAGTCAATATCATAGGGACAAGGCAAAACTATTTTTACTCACTCATCCTTGAAGGTTTGTATTCACTCATTTTTTAAGTCTCAATTCTGGGTGATGTTTTCACAATCACGCTATCAGTAAACGTAAACTCTGAAACTCGTAAACGACCGAAGACAGCGACAGAATTATCAAAATAGGGATAACTAATGGGAATGGGACAGAGTGCTCAGTAGACCCCCATTCTGACACGTGAGACGGAAAGGGAAATTATTCGACAGAAACTTAACTTCTGTACGTAGAGGCTTGTAGGCGATGTGTGACGATGACCATCAGTCATCCAACAAATTCGAAGATGAGAATCATGAGAATAGGATGTTGTCAAGACATCGACAAATCGATTAGATCGCACCAAGATAGAGGAACACATTGATGTTTTCTTCTTTAAATGGAATTCCACCATTCAACACAAAACAGTCTCTTTCGCCTTGAATGTAAAAATAAACACCTAATTTATGAAGAGTTATTATTGATATTTAATTTGCTAATCACGCATACCGATAGGCAAGTATGGTGCTAAACTCAAAACCCTGTGTTGAAGGATTCTTACATGGCTCACAACCAAAAGATAGGGTAACTTAAGAATAGATCTGGAAGCTGACCAAGTTTTGCTGACCGATGTTCCAGCACTCGATCTCCCCGCTGTTTCTGTTTCCTTCCGGAAAATGCAAGCTTGGTTATGTTGGTCTAAAGATTTTTTGTTCTAATATTTTCAGATCGAAAACTTATATTCGTATCCATTGAGACCAAGAACTCGTTTTCCTTGTCATAAGAACATAAAGCAAGATTGCAATATCTGATCGGAAATAAAACCTGGGGAAACTGAACATCCCAAACCCGGCTTAGGCCAGCTTCTTAAGTGCATGTTTTCAGTGTACTACCATAAGAGCTTAAATGGGCTCCTACGCGCCTGTTGATACAAGCAAACAGTCCTAGATAAGAAGATGATTGCTCTCGCTCTCTAAGATGTGATCCTAATGCTCATAGGTGTCGATGTGAGCTAATGCTTTTGTGAATAACAGATAGCTTGATAAATGCTCATCAAAATACATTTTTCAATTCGAAATATAATAATAGCCTTTACTGTCTCACATAACATTCGGTGAGAGCATTGCAACAGTTGACGATGACAAAACAGAATTAAGAAGGAAGTGACAATAGCAAAGAGGAACTAAAATAACAACTTTATTTACAGAACCGAATAAAAGATTGGCTAAAACGTCGCGCCCTTGATAAGGAAGGCAACAATGCTGTTGATGAATATGAACAAATTCAGAATTGAATAGGATTAAAAGATGCGATACAGGATTCACCTCCACTTCCATAAGCTAATAAATGTCTGTTTTGATAACATGCACATGTATTAAGCCTCAAAATAATTTTTAACTTCCCTGGGTACCCAAGCACAACATATAATGCATCAAAAGCAATCATCTAATACAGCATCAAGAAATTCATGAATATAGCACAAGCTTATTTCTTTTATGAATTATAAAAGATGAACATTTCATCAGAGCGGTAGAACTACGGAAAAACTGCGGTAGAAAGCCAATTTTTCTCGGTTGCCATCTGTAAACGTATGTATACAACCCCTAGTACCACAGATTGACAAAAATGCAAATTAAGCATTTTTCAGTCTCAGATAACATCTAGCTGCATCGAATGACATGCACCACCCTTTCAAGCATACCGTGAAGACATTAAGATGTGCTTTCTATGAAAAGCACATTGATTTTTCGATGAAAACCTTTCTTGATTTTGTTCCTTCGACCATTGCTGCTGTCTGCAATAAAAGCAACAGAAAATGTCTGACTCGCAAATGTTTCCAAATAAAAATGAAAGTGAGAGCGACCGATTTGAAGAAACAACAATATGTATGGATTCATCAGATTCAACATTCTGACAAAGTGTTAGTTATTGTTTGTTGTCTGGGAATGCTCTGAGAACCCCTTTCCAATTTCTCCGTCTCTTTTCTCATTTCGTTTTTTTCCGCCACTTTCTTGTTCATCTCCACTTTGAATCTTTTCCTACTTACTTATCATGTGCAATTATTCATAAAGTCTACATCCAAAGTAGGTCGTTCCTTTTCATCATAATCATTCTCCATCTGCTGTGTCTTGAACTTGACTTCTTTCACTGAATTGGAGCCATCCTAAATGGAGACGAGAGTTTCAAAAGAAATTATTCCCTTTAAAATTGAATTACGATACCAGGGCATCCACCAACTCTGATAGACAAAGGAATTAATAGAAATTAGAGATCTAATTCGAGGAAATGCGTTTCCCAGAGATGCATTAGTTGAGTTGCTGCAACTTTCAAGGTCTAGAGTTCATCAAGAGGAGAAATGCAGTTCATGTGGATTTCCGTACATCTTTTGGTGCACCATTTTGCTGAATCGTTCCGGAATAGGCTGCTCTTCATGGCCATAATCTAGAGTCGTGTGCAAGCCGCACCTGCAGTGTCTATATGTGTCTGTGATAGAGCTCTAATGGAACTCTAGATGGCAGCAGAAACAGATGGAAATTAGATGGAAACAGAAATTATATAGGCTAGATATGCAACATAAAAATGGTGAAACAAATTGCGATGACTAAATTACTATGTCAATGGTGGACGACGTGTCGGGGTTCTAATTGATTCTTTTAATATCAAAGGAGCATCAAATGTTAGTATAGCAATGGAAGCGTGTTTTATTATTCTTTTTCAAAATACCTCAACACATCATGAAATACAGAAGTGAATTCCACAAATTTTCTAGTTCAGATTCTACAATGCGCTGGAATACTAAGACAGTTTGCATCTCAGCAGGCGGAGCATCAGCAGGGTACGAAGTATTCATTATGAGATTGAGAAATTGGGAACATTCTTGATCTGGATCGGGCATTGAGATTTCGTGGCCTATAATGATCTTAAATTGCCTATCACTTTTTTGACTTTCTTCTCATCATTAGCAGATGCATCGGTAATTTTATGATAGCCGTGATTTTCAAAAAGTTTCATAATATTCTCCTGGTTGGAATGATTGTATGTTCAATATTCTCTCCAGTTTGCTGTGACTAACAGATGTAATGAATTAATTTTAATTGAAACTATGCAGTACAATATCAGTTTGATCGAAATTAGCGCATTTCAGTGCACCGGCCCGAAAACCAATGCAAGCAGAAGAACCGGTGCACCGGTGCACCGAAGAACAGCCCTAGTACAATCCATAGAAATCCGATATTATAGAGAGGTCCTTCTCCTTCTGTCAAATTAATGGCAAAAAGAAAACACTTCTGACCCTAAAACATGTGTTTCTGGGAGCGTCATCATGACAACGACGCTGCTGAAAAGCGTAGCTCGATGCATTTGACGTGAAAGAGATTGAGATTACTTCATCAAATGACAAAAAACGAAGGCCCATCCTCCAATCTCATCCCCTAAATGAAATGCACTTACAAGCATGGTTTTTAGTTGGAACTTTTGAAGCACTTGTGATGGCCAATGCATTCGAAGATAAAGATAGTCGCCCAATACATCAATCCAAAACAAAACCCAATAACAAAAAAGACCAAATTCAAACAATGTAATACAAAAGTAATAATGCACGAGCGTAATGTACGAGCGCAAGTAATGCAAAACTGGGAACACAACTCAAAACGGTACTAATGAACTGTCAATCACCACGGTAACGGCAGGGTGTAAACGAACTCCTTCTGGACACAAAGTCCAGGCTTGCGTCCAAAAATGAACAAAGCTTCCAGAATACGTTGGTAATAATTGATAATCATTTGTTGGTAATACGTTTTTATTATGGTAATACGGCTTTGTTTTAAAATTCTGACTATTCTATAATTTCTATGGCGACCTGGAGTAGAATGCTTTCAAATGACAGCCAAAATCGTCGGTGCTTAACGCCAGGTGATGTAGGCTGATCATTTGAAAGGTAATGTTAAGTGCTAAGTAATATAGAATGCTGGTAATAATACATAATATTATATGCATCGTCACTGAACCGAAAATCTGGGACACCAGAAATCCAAGATTTTGATCTATAATAGACTCATCAAGTCTATGACAATTTTCTACGTATTCCATGCAGCTCAGAACATTAAGGTATGTGAACCTTGAGATATCTGCGAGTCCAAATTGTGAGACATAGGCTTGGTCTCTCAAATATATAGGCTCTCAAATTATGAGACTCAATGCCATTTTCACTGGGAATGCGAAGATAGACGATGAAATGTTCCTACCGTAATGGTATTACATAGCAAATTAGACGGCAATGGCGACTTTAGAAATAAAAAAAAGATAAAAATAAACGACTTTCATACAAAAGTGACAGTCAACATAATGGGTGACAAACCTACTTTCTCACTAACAGTGCACTTTTTACCTCAATACAATGCCAATGTAATTCATCGGACAGTAGTGCCACCTGCGGCATTAGTGTCCGCTGATTATACATGTAGAAATTGACATGTTTTTGTCTTCATTGGGTTAGAATAAAGGACTACACCACATATATGGATCGGTAGGTAAAGTATCGACTCAAGACATTTTCAAGCATACTAGAGTAAGTGTTATGCCAAAAGATTCAACTTTGTGGAGGTCATTTTCATGATGCCTAAAAAATATTTGATCAATTTTTAAAAGGGTAAAATGTTTCCAAATTATTCATATGTTTGCATACTATCTACATTGCTATCCAATACTACATATTTTGATATTTAAGCAGTATGAAGCTATTAAATATCAACCTTAAAAAAGAAAAAAAGTTCATTATCAAGGAAATGTCATGGATGATGATTGATTCAATTTTTCATGCGTAATATTTAGAAACTAATCTGCTTCTTGGTTCAATTTTCGAGCTTGTTGACTCAGCAAATATGGTTAATAGATAAAATGCCATGTGGATCTGCCAAGTTTATATTTGTCTAAATGATTAACTAACAGAATTCATTTTAGGTTCAATAAAAATCTTTGTGTAGAGACAGAATTAAGTTACTGTGTTCAGAAATCAACTTATTTATATGCGTGGGTCAATTATCTTGTGTATAATTTTGTGATGCTGCCTTCAATGAATCAAGCTTTATTTTTTCTAAATTGTGGATCTATTTGTGCGTTAAAGAAATTATAATTGTATTTGATTATGATATTTATTACTCTTTCTTTCAATCGAACAATTTGTAACATGATTGCCAAAATATTAGAGATATCTGAGCGGGGGACAATCTTTGTGTTTTATACAGGGATATATCAACATCTTTCTATATCGAATTATTAATTTATTGTCTGATCGACTGAATGGACTGGCTCTCATGGCCTTTCATAAAGATTGCAAACTCAATTATGATGACATAATTCAACGCTATGCAATGCATCATTACACTCGTCTGCGGCTCAAATAAAGAAAGACTTTAGAACAAATAAGTCTCTTTTCCGATATCATATCAACTTTTTACCAAAGTATGCAAAGTGCGTATTGCAGTTGTACATGAAAATAATTGAAGGCACAATGTTAACAAAAGGATTTTAAGGTTACATCTGAAGAAATTATATACAAACTTGTATATACTGTATGATTGTATGTTAATCGTGTACCATGAATGATCAATAAAAGACAAAATCAGATCATAATCAAATCAGACAGGAATAAATGAATATTAGAGCTTCTTCTGATTTACGAAAGTATTAAGTATCAGCTTATATTAATTAAGCCACATCTATTGTCCCCAGAAATGAAATCCTGGCTACGCGACTGGTAACAATATCGAATCAACATTTGCGTATCAGATTTGAAAGATGGCGAAAATGTGGATTATTATGGGATAAGACATGGAATGCTTTCATAAAATTGTGACAGATTCGCTTTGATAATTTGGAATTTTCTTAGTGCTAGCAACACTGTTTATAGGTTTTCAAATGCGTACCGATGGCTGCTTTGTTTTTAATAGCTCGAATTGATGTTTCGCATGCGCTTTTAAATGCACATTTGGAAAGTGATTTTTGATAAGGTGCACGATTTTTCACAACTCCTTCGTTTTATGGCAATTTGTAAAATTTTTCAAGTATTAGATTCGACTAGTTGCAGATTTCCTTCTGTGTATTGTCATCGTGATCGTCAAGTAGTTCAAATATTTCTTAGCATTTCGATTTACGATAGTGAAGTTATCGTCACTAGAAGTTATTGTCGATAGTGAAGAGAATGTCAAGATATAAAACATGAAATTGTTTCACTTTTTCACATAAACAAGATGTTTTATGCATCATGTTATACTTAATTCATTGATAAGAATACAAATTGGATACGGTTCCTGTAGCTTTGATTTAAAAAACTTGACCACGAATCGCTCATTAAGAAAATCTGGGATTCAGCCATCATTGCTTTCAGATGAAGTTGTGACCGGCTCGTTTCAATAATGGAATTCCTTCTGTATCGAGGAACAGTATCCAAAAGCTGAGAGTCAGGTTCATCAGTAATTTTCTAAATGTCGCCTATGTGCAATTTCATCTTCATTCATTTCTTAGAATTAAAAGAAGCTTTAAGATGTTTTTCTCTCCTATTGTGACATTGATGTTGCATTAATTATTGTCTGTTAGGATTCAAATTACATTTGGAAACACCAGGTACGCACGTATACAATGCATTTAACATATGGATGATTGGGAAGAATCATTGATTGACTTGAATGATCATGCGGCTAAGTACGATGCACATGGATAGACATAATGAAAGCATCAACATCTTGAGTTTGACTGCTGTGAGAAGTTGTGGTGAAGATAGAGTAATAGACTGAGATGTCAATGTAGTTTTCTGGAGGCAAAAGTGCGTATTTGAAAGGATTTTATGTACCTCATTCTTGATTATTTGATTATCCACTTTATTCCACGAATCAACTTTGTTTTCAACCCTGTGATGAAGGATTCTCTGCTGTTTCGCGCACAACGTCAAGGAAAAACTAGATTTAGGAGGACCGGTTTTGTTGGAAAAATTTTTCAACTCCAGAAATTGCAGAAGAGAGAGGGCGACGTTTTATGCAAACCATTCCTATGAATCAGAATTCCAAGCTATTCTAATTAAAAATCAAGTGATATCACAGAGATTAAATAAATCGCTAAGTAACAGTGAAGCTCATCACAAAAGAACTTGATCACATGAGGTACGAGACTGCACAATGCAATATACATGTAGCAGGTACTGACATGCATATAAGTACAACATAATACGAAAACATAGGAAAGAATTTCGACATAACGTGGTTCTATAATGTGGTACTAAAAAGCGACCGGAAGATAGAAGAGAAATTGCCAGTGTATTCAAGCGAGACCATTTTCTCAAATCGCTCACTCATTTCTTCGTTCATTTGACATTTTTCTTCGTTCACTCAGTTCGCCGGTCATTTTCGTTTTTCACTAAGCCGTTTCTCATTCACTTTGCTGCACGGCATGCTAATGATAATCTGCTTTTCAAATTTTACGCTGATGAGATGCTTTCGTGTATGTAATATATTAAGAATCCATCTTCATATTGATGCACAATGTACTTGATTATCCTGTCAGTTTCAAAGCGTGTAAATAGAAGCATTAAATATTGAATTGCATTCTAAGTTGAAAAATTGGAGTTAAATAGCCGCCATTTCATTTGATATCATGAGTTATCGACAGGCCTCGGTCACATCACATATCATACAGCATCAATGCAATTTCTTGTTTGATAAGCAGGAAAACCGGGAATAAATTTCAGAAGCGAAATTCAATAATGACATTGTGATGAATATGTTTACCTATCTGTGATGATTGAATATTCAGGTCCCCTTATTTTTGATCTGAGGATGTAGCTCATTGTGACTTCAAACAACACCAATCATTGATTATTACTAGCACACTTACTTGCTTACGAAATGTCAAGTGTGTTAAAAAGTAGTGCTTAATGAATACCAGAGTAGACAAAGTAATGCGTCAATGGCGCATCTCAAAGCAATTTGTTAGAGGAATGCTATTCGCTGTTTCCTCTTTAGATTCACTAAAAACACTGTTACAAAATAGACTTGGAAGAGAATTTGCTTTGAACATATTCAATTATTTAAATATTTGAAGCCATAGTCAATATCGTCCGTTTTCGTATTGTCGCAATTCTTTCCTTATCTTGTAAGATGTTAATCTTGAACTTATGCTAAATTGATCGTGGAAGTGATTAGAACAGCAAGAATTAAAGCCATTGAATTTTTTTGTCAACATTATGAATCCTCATTTTTCCCTACCAAAAGTTGCCAATTTAAGAGCACTGACGATTGATAGCTCCATAAGTTTTAAAATCTATTGCTGTCCAGGTCTAAATTAGCAAATGTAAATTATCGCTGTTTGTCGCATCTCAGTCGAAAAATATCGATCAGATTGTATGTTTTTTTCTCAATCAGTTGCAAAGTTCCCAGTCACAGACTTTATGAGCAACAAACTGGAACCGACATCTTGCATTCTTAGATCCAAACGATTTTCTTAATCTCATTGTCACTTCAACACTCTTTCTCAATGGCACCTTAGACCAGAAATCTCAGGTTAGCCAGCTACTTGAGTCAGAATAATTCTCTCCATAAGCCTATTCTTATGCTTTGTCGAGAATGTTTTTATTGAGTCACGGAAACACTTCCAACTTTAGCCTTTTCATGTCATTCATGCTATTTGCAACACGTTTCTGATGAGGATGTTAAAAGGAAGAACTGATCTTTCTCACGGATAAATGGACAATAATGAGTATATCAATTCTACACTTGAAACTTGAAGTACTATCTTCTCCATCTGAAGTGGCTTGAATAGAAGAAAATGTTTCTGTGATCCGTCCTGGATAAACTTCACAGTTATGGGAGTAACTGAGGGATCAGACACACCCAACAATAGAAAGTTATCAATCCAAGAGACTCAATTCGATTGAATAATGAAATTCTTAATTCTAAATGAAATTTGTTAAAACACAGTGTCTTGCATTTATTTTGTAGGCTGATACTGTAGAGAAATGCAGATTTGTCACAACAGTTAGAGACCTTGAAGTTGCATCTGAATGTACGTGCATGCATTTTGCAGACACAGACGACTACAGGACCATCAAAAATTAATTGCAATTAGATTGGGTTTAGCAATTAATTAATTGCAATTTCTTATTATCACTATTCTTGACATTGAATTTTTCTTCAACTTTGGCACTTCTATTCAGTGTAATAGACTCATGCAGCTTTTCTAGTCGCCAAATGATTTAATATCAGTTTGTAGAGAGCTTGACAGCTTGAAGATTTACTACATGAAACACATGCAGCTTTGCAGTTTTAGCTGGAAGTAAATGTTGATGAATTTAATAACAGACGCAAGTTTATGCATCATAATTTTAGTGTTACTAAATTGAAGCAAGTGAATGATAAATCATGAATGTCCAGATAACAGAACATGGTGCAGAGTTTTAAGAGTTATTATAAATATTCTGCATTTTACGATAGAAATACCAAACAGGTTATGCACGTAATAGGCCAACTGGTGCTCTAGAAATCTGGAAGCCATCAATATGTGATCAGATCTAGCATCACAAAAGAAAGACTGAAAGAGTGATGCTTTCCCTACCATGCTGAGTGGTGATGGCATTGCAAGATAACCATTTCATATGTGTTGCGTCCATTTGGTAGCATTTCGACCCACACCTTTTGGAACAACATTGCTCAGCAAACGTCTCTTTGCCCAAAACAGCAAAAATTTTTGCCCAAGAGTAGGAGGAGATCAAAACGGCTCTGGCACCACTCTCAGCCTCGCGCGATGCCTAGAACCCCCGTAAATTGCATTTGAAAAGATTTTTTTCAATGAAAAACTTTAATTTTGAAAATATTTCAAGAATGAAAGGATAAGCTTTACTTTTACTATAAATCAATCATTAATTGCAACAATTCGATGAAAACAATCAATTAACTGCGACCAATCAATTGTAATTAATCAATTTTTGATATCCCTGACTGACGATGGTGATCAGTCGTCAGATTATCAATCTACCCGGGCAGCCTGGGTGAAAGCCAGGAAGCTATTTGTCTTGATAGCCAGTGAATTTGATGCGGGAGTTATTTTGTTGAATGTTAAATTCACTGATAATGTTAGTTCAGCACGCCAAATAGCTTGTGAGCTTCATGCCAAACCTGAAAGGAGTAGTCTTCCTCATTCACATTGAAACTTATGTCAGAAGTTTTTGAAAAATTTGAGGATTCCACCGAATTATTTGTAGCCTACCTTGATTCTGAAGACAGTTATGTTCTCATGCTGCCTTTAGTCAAATTCATAATGTACAAGCAAGCCAAGATATATAAGCACTAATCCTTGAATCCAACCTTTAGGCATGTTGCTTCCGTCATTTGTACTTGCTACAAAAGGGCACATTCACTTCTATCAGCTGTTTCTCTGGTTGCGATCATTTTATGAAACAGTGAGAATATGACATAAATTTTGAAGGGCTAGAGAATTTAAATGCCAACAAACCCTGATGAGTCAGAAAGCCTCCCAATTTGTGTATAACAATCTATAGATGCAAATTATAGCTTATGGCCATTTTCGTCTAAAAGCATTGCGAATTTCAGCATGCGAAAGCAATTGTGTGCAAGACTATGATCAGATATAATCTCTGTTGCATGACGAAATGTGTAGATTCCTGCAAAGGATGCATGTTGAGGTGTGGACGGAGTGAATCTTCATTTTTCTGACTTCTCATTCTTGTTATGCGCTGTATTCGCAACTTCCTTGATGTTCGAATCAAATTCGAATCGCTGTCTGAACATATTGTTTCGTCGAAATGTAGTGACATCTCTTCTACTCAAATTCTGTTATTGATACGTTTCTTCGCAATTGATTCTTTGAGACTGGTGGCCACCGAACTAAACCGCAATGACAGAGGAAGTGAAGGAAAACATCGGTAAGTTTAAAGTCTCAGTTTTTTCCATCTTATGCGCTGGAATTCAAAGTTTGAATAGAAAGAAGCTTTATTAGTCTCTCAAGGACAGTGGGTGTATTATACAATATATATTTCCGTAGTTAAATGAGGTCACATCAAAGAAATTATGAAACAAAGGAAAATAAAAACTCTCAATTAAATGAATGATACAACAAATCAAGGACAGTGTTTGAAAAAACTATCAATGAAGCGACTGGTTTTTGTTCCTTTCCTTGTGAGAGAACAAGTATCCTTAGTCTTAATTCAGCGAAAATCGTCTCATAGGTGATTGAATGTCACCACAAACTTGCTTGAACAGGTTCTTCCATACTTAGTCACACATGAAGAAAAATAATAGGCAGAAGCGTTGGGATTATTTACTATTTTCGAAGCTCTTTTTTATTTCTCAATAAGAAATAACTTGCTCATCAAGTGAATCATTGCAAAAGAGTAGAGCTGCATATATAATTCGCGAGCGAATAAAAGTTTATATACTTCGCCATTAATATCAAGTTTGCAATACAATCGGCCCTTTTAATGTTCAAAATTAAGAATATTCTCAAGCTGGATTTTCCTGACAATAAAGTAGACATATGAAATGAGATTTGGAATTATCTGCCATTAAGATAATTGTCAAAGACACACATAGTTTCTACAAGTACATGGGACAGAAGGCCCCATACTTTGCGCTGTAATCAATGATGTTTCATTGTAATGAATATCATGTACATGGAGCCATTAGTGCAGGATTGTATAATGAATTAGACTTAAATCATTTCATTTTACATCAAAATCTACAGCACATTGCAACAAGTAAAAATCATAGACATTTTAAAAAGTTGAGGACATTATTATATTGTCTTCTTTGTCTGTGTGGGTAATAGGTCTTACTACAAGTGATTGCGCAACATGCCCAAAATTCCTACCCAAGCCATTGCCTGGTGCCTATATTGATGACATGCTCCATATATAAGGCATGAATCTTATTCTCCCCGCTTAGCTGCGAAATGAAATATTTCGGCTTACAGTCTGTGAAGTCGATGAAGCCGATTATTTATAGCTCTTTTATAATACAGATCAAGTGATCATGCACTCCAAAAATGATTTAGTTTATGTATGTACTGTATAAACAAATTAATTGGTATATACCATATACCAATTATATTTCATTTTGTACCTATTACACAACCAAATATGTATAATTGGTATATACAATATACCAACTATAGTGCAGTGAAAAATAAAATGCTAGACTACAATTAAGTAATTGTTAATGCTATATTTTCCTGTAAACAGGGAAATGACGGAGTTTTGACTGCATGATCATTTTTGAAAATGAATCTATTAACAAGTCTGCATTGAAAGTCATATATAGAAATATTTTTTAGTAAATTCCACTCTTCTCACAGTGGCACTAGAATTCAAATAGCCGACCAGTTGCCGAAACCAATATCAATCATTATTGCTTATTACTTCTTTATGGGAAAATGTAGCAGCAAAACACCTCAGGCTCTTCAGTCACAACTTCCTCTGTTCCACTTCGTGGTAAGGCGGACCATTAATTGGCTTCGTCTCCATAATTTTTGTCATAGGCTTAATTGTCTTTTTAAGCAGTTCACATAATTTACATGAGGCAAAGGCTTGCCTCATCACTGTAAACTGTAGACAGCCAAAAATCAGACAAAATAACAGCCAAAATGATCAGACAATTGCAACAGACAACATGAGACAATGAACAACCAAAAGTAGCTGTTCAGAGCAGACAAGATGCGACACTTATTCGCCAAAATATCAGACAATTCTGACTACTTTTCTAAAGGTATTGTCACTCAAACTCAAAGTGTTTAAATCTGATCAAACTACTCAACATCAGCTAATGGCAACTAGTCACTCCTAATCACATAGGTTATAACTCTGCTTCACTCATTCACACTCGCATTATGAACAACTCTGATACTTAACAAGTCTGTCGTGTCAATGTTTACTTTAGGGAAATATATACACCCTTAAAAGCTGTAAAAAAACATTGTAAAAACAGAATTAAAAGATGGTAAAGCTGAGTGATAGAGGCAGCTTTCACCTGGTTGAATTTACCCTTTTGATAAAATTGAAAAGAAAAAGTTTGATTTTTAGCAGTCACTTTGTTTCATAAAAGAAACCATAAAGTCTGTACAATAAAATGGTATGAAATTGGCTCCGAAATAAGTAACCTCAACGAAAGTGGTTGGTTTATTAACCTTGGAGGACCAGTTAGTTGACAGGTTTCTTATATTTTCTTGACCAATTTACAGTCTGTTGCTTGTACACGTAGTTGTTAACGATAACCTCATTTGAATTTTGTAATTAGTACCTCACAGAATGTCTACTTAACTTGCTAACAATTTTTCATAGAAATTTGCGTTAAACTTATCAATCATAGAAAAAGATTAGTGAATAGAAATTATGGGAACATAGAAATATTCGGCACAGATGCGCAAATTGAGGCTATGTGCTATGTACTTCGATACACTGCACGCCTTGGGCCGATTCAGAATCGCCCAAATTGTCAATTTTTTTCGCTTGTGGCCTTTTCCAACAAGTGAAGTTTTTGTACCGCTCTGGTAATTACACCCTTTTGTGTTCGTAGACGGTAAGTTCTTACCAGACCATCTCTACCTTTAATGGCTTCAATTATACGTCCAAGGGGCCAATTCGGTCTGGTCGAGTTTGATTCTGATATCAAAGAGATGTCACCAACCTTAGGTACTGGTTCTTCAGTTTTCCACTTTCTTCTTTCAGACAGGGTAGGTAAGTACTCGGACGACCATCTTCTCCAAAAATGCGAGAGAACCATTTGCAAATGTTTATAACGCCGTCCAATACTTAACTGCTCTTTTTTGTTTTCTTTGATCATAGGGAATGACCGTAGAGGTCGACCAAAAGCTAAATGAGCCGGGGTTATCGGGTTCAGATTCATTGGATCACTTCCAATGTATGTCAAAGGACGTTGATTAAGCGAAGATTCTATATCCGTCAGCAAAGTATACATTTCAGTGTAATTCAAACAAGCATTTCCCAAAATCTTGCGAAGAGGCTCCTTCAATGAGCGATTCATGCGTTCGTAGAATGCTCCTCGGTGGGGACATCGCTCAACAATGAACTTCCAATGTATTCTGTTATCCACAAGAAACTTGTTGACACTTTCGTCGTTCATATATCCATCCATCGTCTTCATCACAGAATATCGGATAATTTTGTTCGCCTTTTTGAAAGTTGTTTGGTTGTCGCTGAAAATTGTTTGAGACCATCCACGGCGATTGATCATACGACGTAAAGCAGCTAAGAATTCTTCGGTTGTTAGATCATTTGTCAATTCAAAATGAACCATCCTGCTGTGAGTGCAGGCAAAAATACAGATATATGCTTTTCTTGTGGTACGCTTATTGTAGGATTTCAGATGCACAACTCCAGTGAAGTCTAACCCTATCTCCGAGAAGGTAGGCGATATGTTAACTCTTTCTTCAGGAAGGATTCCCATCTTCTGTCCACATGGCTTAGTGCTCGAATGTCTGCAAATCAAACATTTTCTGAGTGCCCGTCGCACCTCTTCTCTGAAATGTACGATGTGATATTTTTGCCTCAGAATGGTCAAAGTTGTATCTTGAGAGCAGTGTGAATTAGTCGTATGCACATGAAGAATAAGTTTCTGTACGAATTGATCTTCGTGATGAGGGAGGATTATTGGCGATTTTGTTTCATTTGGAATTGACGAGAGGACTAATCGATCCCCACCAATTATGAGCTGTCGTTGCTTGTCCCATCTTGGATCATGACTTGTTATTGAAGAATCTTTCGACACCGGAAGTCCATTTCTTAAATTAAAGTAATCCTTTTGGAAACGAATTTGTTGTACTCGACGAATAAGACAATTTTCTGCATCATATAATTCTTCAACACTTAGGAACTCATTCTCGACTTGTTGCTTTTCCAATGCACTCTTCTTCCATCGTAGGATTCTGGCAGTTACTCGTAGAATTTTGTTATAATTGCTAATTTTTGCAATGGCGTCAGGGTAACCTTCCGCTTTGTCGGTTGTGACAATTATTGTCTTCCGCGGATACGATTCTTTTTCGATTTGAAGTACATCATCTTCTGAAAGGCTTTGTTTTTGAGACTTTGTAGGCCACCTGGATTTATCGAGTATCAACCAAGGTGGTCCTTTCCAATATAAATCACTGGTCTTCAAATCTTCAAGTTTCATACCACGACTGTGAAGATACGCAGGATTATTCTTTCCAGGACAATGTCTCCAGTCTGATATTGATGTGTGATCATGTATTTCTTGCACACGGTTGCGAACAAAGCTTTTCCACTGAGTACTAGGCTTTGCAATCCAAGCTAATGAAATTTCAGAGTCCAGCCAATAATAAATTTCATCGATCGATATCTGTTTTCCCACGGAATTCATAATAAAATGCTTCAACTTTGCAAGACTGTGCGCAGCGAGAAGTTCCAGTCGAGCTATTGGGGGTTTCTTCAGTGAAGCAACCCGCGTTTTTGCCATTAGATAAGTGACCTCTACCTTGCCATCAAATCTTTCTACTCGGAGGTAGAAGACTGCACCATACGCAGTCAGCGATGCATCAGCGAATCCGTGTAGCTGTATAGACTTAGTCTGATCCTTTCGTATATTTTCGAAAGGAGTGCGAGGAATTTCAATTGACTGAAGTAGTTTAATTTCCCCTGTCCATTGTCGGTACTTGCTTTCGATATTTCCAGTTATGCTTTCATTCCAACCAACCTTAGCCTTCCATAACTCTTGGATCAATATCTTAGCTCTGATGATAAAGGCTGCGAAGAAACCAAATGCGTAGATTGAGCTCAGTTTGCTCAGAATGGATTGCTTCGTAACAATGTCGTCTTGTTTCAAGATTTTCTCTTTCACATTGCAAAATAAGGTATCACGGACGGTATGCCACTTGAGACCTAAAGATGCAGCAAGCCCATAATCATTTTCATCAAATTCAACAATGAGGTTTGGCAGTCTTTTTTCAATAGGGATTTGACTCATTACATATGCAGAATTCGATGCAAATTTGGTTAAATTCCAACCGCCGCTGGAAAAGAAGTCAATCAATTCACTAAACTTTTCGACAACCTCTGCCTCGGATTCCCCACCTTCGTGTACATCGTCCATGTAAACGTTTTCTCTGATTGATGTGTAAAAGGCTTCTCCAAATCTCTCAACATTATCTTTAGCATGCTTGTGCATTGTAGAAATACACAAGAACGGACTGGAAGATATTCCGAACAAAACTCTCTCCATTGCAAATATTTTTGGGGGAATTCGTGGATTGCAATGTCTCCAAAGGTATAATTGGAATCGATGATGGTCTGAGTTGACTTTCGTTTGTGAGAACATCTTTTGCACATCAGCAGTTATTGCAAATCGGTGCATTCTAAATCGTAGTAGCACTGATGTGATATCCGGAAGCAAATTTGGGCCGGTAAGTAACGCATCATTCAGTGAGACGTTGTTTACAGCTTTCGCGCTTGCATCAAAGACGATTCTCACTTTGGTTGAAACACTCGACTCTTTGAAGACAACATATGATGAGGAATGAAGCAATGTTCGCATTGCATCATCTGGTTAGCTTCTCTTTCATTTAGCTCTCTGGCAAATCCGAGATTAGAATACTCCATTATTGCTTTTTCGTAGGTCTCCATTCTTCCAGGATTTTTCTACAATTGCCTCTCTGTACATTGCAATCTTTTCAAAGCCTCGTGATAATTGCTTTCGAACTTAGGTTTATCAGGATGGAACGGTAGATCAATTTCGTATCTTTCCCCATCGAATGTTGTTGTTGCGTTGAATAGCTGCATTGCTTCTTTTTCATCAGATGTATGCTTTTGTCAATTAATCCTATAGCATCTTGGTCCCAGAATCGCTCCAACTTTTGATCCAATTTCTCCAAACTGCACGAAGTATTCGCAGATTTTTGCAATAGAAAGCTTGCTTTATTTTTGACTTTCTCATCGAGTAACCTTTTGTGACATGGACCAGCAATAACGTATCCGAATATTGTGTTGATGGCGATAGGCTTGATATCCAGTTCATCATCTTCAGGACGTATTACTGTACCATTCATCAACTGGAAGTAGTAACGGGCACCGATAAGGATATCGATAGGAGATTCAGGTTGAGGAAGTTCATCGGCGAGAGTCAAATTCGAAAGATGAGAACACTCGTTCAGATTTATGTTCAGAGCATCAAAAGGAGAGCAAATACTTCCATTTTTGATGTGCCCTTCAATAAGGAATTTCTTTGAAGAATCTCCATTCACAGGACCGATAAAAGCTTTGACTGCTTTCCCTGTTTCTTCAGTATACTCGTGACCGCCAAATCCTTGAACATTGTAAGTTCCAGCATTGGTTGTGTCAAGACTCATTTCTTTGACTAAAGATGACGTAAAAAATGTCATATGACTCAATGAATCAAAGCCAATCCGCACTTCTCGAGTTTTATCACCGTTATAAAGCAAAGCCCTAGCTGTTGGTAAAATTGTTTCAATCTCTCCGATATCACGCTTATAATAATTGCCTTTTGCAGTTGCAGTGTCTTTCATTGTCGTGAGCATAACTCTTGCGATTTCTACTGGCCTTTTCAACGCCTGCTTCTCCGTCAAATGCAATAATTCATGATGAAAACATGCACACCCTTCAATAGTACACTTACTCTCACATTTGTAAGAGGTTTTTGGATGATTGTTATGATCTTTCGGTTGTAGACATTTGTTACATAGATGACGCATTCGCAAGTGGTAATTGTACAATCTGTCTTTTTCGTCTAGACTCTTGAAATCATGGCATTCGAACACTTCATGATTCTTCTCACAATAAGCACACCGGATAACTTGAATAGGAGTTCTCTTCTGATTTGCGACTAAAGAATGCGCTGATGACTTATCTTTTGATGCAAAATGATAGTCATCGCTGTTATGCTTTGAGTTATAGGCATTGCGTTTATCAATAAATGTTCTGCTATTTGCATTTTTGTTGTCGTGATCATTTGATTCTCTTGTTCCCTTACGCGACGAAAATAGGACTTCCTTTGCATTCAATTTTGATTCCAAAAATGAAAACAGTTGTTCAGTTGATGGGGTTCGATTCTTTTCGATTGCAGGACTTACAACCTTTTCTACCCATTCCTCTTCTAGACGAGTAGGTAATTGGCGCTCAATAATCTGTAAAAACAACTGGCCTATGCTCATATCATTCTTTTCGATGAAAGACCACTTAGCCCTGGATCTATCGAGTAATCTTTGTAGTCCCTTATAATCATCGGCAGACCGACTTGACTCCAGCAGAGAACTGACCAGCTTTCTTGTTGTTGTTTCAGGTTTTCCCCAACGATGTTGAATATGATTAACAGCGGCATCGTAATTATCAGCAATAAGTTCATAACTATCCAGCGTCCCGGTAGCACTTCCACGCATTGAATCCTTTAGATATTTCATCTTATAGAATTTGGAAACACTCACATTGTTATGAACAAGGGGCTGGAAGGAATCCCAAAACGTGGGAAATGTCAAAATATTGCCAAAAAATAGAGGCAGTTCTACATTAGGCGGTAATGGACCTGCGTTCTTTTCTTCATCTTCGATTTTCTTGCATTGTTGAACATATTTCTTGGCTTGTGGCGTAGTGGAATAAAACTGATTAGAAATTTTCTTGAATGACTCGTTTATCTGAGATCGGAATCGGTCATCTTGAAAGTGGAGTATATTTTCATCAACCAATTTTCGAAGTGAATTTAGTGAAAGATCACATCTTGCAAGTAGAGATTCAACTTCATGATATGAATGACTACTAGAAATGAATGAGTCAAGGGTATGGAGCAATTCTTCTAACTCACAAATCAAAGTATCAAACCTGGATAAAAAGTTCTCGGGATTTACATCACTTTCTCGAGTTTGATGCACTTGAGAGGCAGAAACATTACTATTTTGAGATTGCTTCTCTAATGTCTGTAGCAACTTTGCTTGCGTTTCCTCTGACGACTTTTTGAATTACAATAGAAGTTGACCGAATATAAGTTGATCACCTCTGCGCTCTTCATCCAATCTCTCTTGCCTTCTTCTCTCTTCTCGGCGCTCTTCTTCTAGTTTCTCTTGCCTTCTTCTCTCTTCTCGGCGCTCTTCTTCTAGTTTCTCTTGCTGTCGCACAAACATCAATATCAACTGAGATGTATCAAAATCCTTTGATTGTGAAATTATTTCAGCGCATTCATTTGATGCACGACGTGAATCTAAATAATCTCTGCGACGAATTTCTATTATTCTTTCAATAAGAGTTGCTTTGTCTCCATTAGTTTTCACTCCCTTTTTTCGCAATTCTGCTTGTAAGTCTGCTTTTGTCTTAGTGACAAGTTTGCTTCTTATCTTTGAGATGTACTCTTCCACGACGACATTCTCGCTTGCAGAAGGTTCGTTACCGGCAGATGCTCTTGAACAAGACATGATTTATCGCAGATTATGGGATAAGTGCACTTTTTCGGTTGATTGACAAAAGGGTAGTCACTGTAAGTCGAAGAAAATATAAGAAAGATAAAGCTGAGTGATAGAGGCAGCTTTCACCTGGTTGAATTTACCCTTTTGATAAAATTGAAAAGAAAAAGTTTGATTTTTAGCAGTCACTTTGTTTCATAAAAGAAACCATAAAGTCTGTACAATGAAATGGTATGAAATTGGCTCCGAAATAAGTAACCTCAACGAAAGTGGTTGGTTTATTAACCTTGGAGGACCAGTTAGTTGACAGGTTTCTTATATTTTCTTGACCAATTTACAGTCTGTTGCTTGTACACGTAGTTGTTAACGATAACCTCATTTGAATTTTTGTAATTAGTAGCTCACAGAATGTCTACTTAACTTGCTAACAATTTTTCATAGAAATGTGCGTTAAACTTATCAATCATAGAAAAAGATTAGTGAATAGAAATTATGGGAACATAGAAATATTCGGCACAGATGCGCAAATTGAGGCTATGTGCTATGTACTTCGATACAGATGGCATCAATACGTCAAATATCCAGACCTGTTATTGCCATGCCTCAATGTGTATAAAGAACCCTACTTATTTACAACATTGTACGAGTATATTCTATAATTGAAAATTATCAAGGATACCATCCAATTTCAATAAAAGTGTATATATTAGTCATAAGTAGTATGATAGGCAGTAAACGCAATAATGTAAATTAGTTCGTGCGATGAGACAAAAATTGTCTGACAAGCAGGAAATTTGTCTGATAATGCGCAGTAAGTGCCAAAATGCTGATGTGGCTCACAAATTGTCCGATAAGTGGCTGTTTACAGTTTACAGTGATGTCTTCATAACATATTCGAAACAGACAGACACAAACTTCAGATGTTTTCAGATATTTGAAGGTTATAGTGAAATATCAAGCGATGAACTGCACTTCAATAGACATGCTGAGCATAACAAAAGGCAGTCGCAGTGTGCATAAATGGTGTCGTATAATCTACAACCAAACATCTCCTCTTGGGGGAAATGTGTGCAATACTACTTTGAAACATATTTTCATCGATAAGGAGATCGGTGGCGTAGACAAAATACGGATCTGGATCCAATGCGTTCAAGCGAACAATCTATATTTGGTGCATGTACGTAATTAGCACTTATAAAGAGAGTATACAGGTTCACCAATATACCAATTACATTTGACCAATGTACCAATTATATAAGTTAAGAGTGTATTATCTCAGACCAAACTTTCACCATGATTCAGCGCTAACCTGAGGATAAAACACGACTCTTCATGCAAAACCAACATCGTGTTCGTGTCACTTGTGTTGTTTTCCTTGTTTATTAATCCTCGATAAATCATGTTCTAGCACTAAAGGCACTCTTTTACTTTCGTCAAGTTACAGCTGACAAATTTGTAAATATGTATGAAACTTAAATTGATTTGATAGTTGAAGAAAATTGCGTGGCTGGAGCCACATTGAAAGTTAGTTATGAATAGCATTCACAGAGGGTGAGAGCCATGAATAGCATTCACAGAGGGTGTACTAAATTATTAAAGGCATACTCGAAAGTTGGGATCATCTAGATCTATTCACTAGTACCAACCTGGCAACAGTCCGTAAAACGGCAAATAATTGCTTCACGATAAAAATCATTCTTCAGTCACTATTTACTCATGTGATTCGACCTCCTAAACCCCTCCTGAATTGCACAAAAACACAATTTAGTATGTTTAGCATATGAACTTCTTAATTGTTCATCTTCTTGCTCATTTGTTCAAACTCTCTCATCTTCATGCCGCAGTAAACCGCAACTTTTGACATTGTGTCTAATATTGCTGATGAGAAGTTGCAAGCGCAAAAAGAAATTGGCAAAATTGATTTATGTACGAAATAAAACTCAAACACAAGCACCTGTTTAAATGTAGAAAATTTTCTTTCAAAAGTTATGGCGCATCTGGAAACCGATGTTATGCAAGTCTATAAGCATGCACATTAAACTGAGATGCTGAAGGTCAAAGACGACTTGAAGATACTACAAGCTTCCACTGTATTAGATAATAGTTAGAAAATACTACGTAATTGTGCCCTTTCTAATCAAAGTAATGAAAAAAGTGCTATTTTCATAGCATTCAAATTTTGAAGGTTAGGCACTCTCTACGGTATAATATATAAACCATGAGACTCATATTGCATAATAGTGCACTCACATCGAACATTGATGCGTTACATTCAAGGTCATTATAAAAGATGTCTGCAAACAGTTACAAAAGTTCTTTTTTCAAAATATACTACTCAATTTTTGATAAGGATCACCTAAAAATAAATCAGCAGCATTTTGTTAAGAAGGAATTTTGTTAAAAACTGAATGTAAAATTTTTAACTTGAGGTAAGATTCTGCATTATTCTTCTATGACTTGAGATCAGAGGCATGATACTTAAATGGTATATGTACAATTCATAAATAACCTTGATGAAGAACATTGACATACATTTATTCATTGTAAAAGTGAATTTTTAGCTGTTTTTGAAATTTGTTTACGTTGAATGTTGATTTGAAATCGATTTTGTACTGTGAATTTTCCAAAGAAGTAACAGGTGCCACACTAACGATCAGAAGAAGACTTTGCATTTCTGTCTTTCGCTCAAGATCAACAGCTCTCAGCTGTCAAATTGACAAAAAATCACTAGAGACTAAGACTGATGAGAACGAGTGATCACATCAACTGGACTATCGATGATTTGACTCCATTTTATCTTGATGTGACTAATGGAAGGGAAAGAGTTTGGAGACATCGGAATCAGAGGTTTCAGTTGAACAAGATTTCTTGTCTTAGTAGGTTATGCAAGACAAAACAGACTTGTGCATTTAGCATGAGCCAGATATCGCGATAAAATTCCCCAATATGTAGGCCAGCCACACCGAATGCCTGTGCCACTAGCACGATTTTCTTTCTGATTGATGATAATACCCGAACTCATCGCGCCATAGTTGTGAACCAGTATCTCGAAAAAGAAACAATTGAACGCATGATTTGGCCAGCGAAATCCCCATCTGCAAACTGAATGAGCATGTGTGGAACATAATGGACGAAGATTGAGAGCTCCAATGAATCTGCCCCGATCCATTCAAGAACTGTGAATTGGATTGAAAGAGGAATGGGATAGGATCCCCCAGATTGATATCAGGACACTCATTTCTGATATGAAGAGGCGCTGGTGAGGCCGCTATAAAAGCGACAGGAGACCACACTCGCTAGTAACTCTCTGATTGCCTTTCTATAGCTTTTCTTCCTGCTAGACATGTTTGCATTTTGAGTCCGAATATAAATCCTAATACAGTAGCTTTGAATGCTCCATTGAAATGAGCCAACATTGATATATGGATATGCTTGTAAATGCAGCACAGTGTGTAATATGTCTCATCATCACTGATATCTATGAATTGTAGGTGCATGCAAATGTAAGGATCTCATGAAGTCTATATCTATAGCAACATGACATGCCTGAATAATCATTTAAATAAATCAGCAATCCATCTTAAAGCCGGTCACAAAGTTAAAGCCATCAGACTGAAGCTGATGATATTGGTAAAGTTGAGGAGTCATCACTTCTTGAGGGAAGTTACTATAACTCTATCTATTAAGTAGAGAGGTTTTTACCTCTTGTCGAGTTTTGCAACAAAATTTGCTCATGCGACTTTTGCTACCACGTACGTATTTCCAAAGCGTAACCGAAAAAGTAATTGAGTTTGGCCCTGTGGAGGGTCAAATTTTCATCTGTACTTCTCAACTTTTGATAAGGATCACTTCACAATTTACCGTGAATTCTACATGCAAATGAATTAAATGTTTTACTTTTAAAATATCATTTAAAGTCTGATCATTATACGGTGATAAAAAAAAACAGCTGAAAATGTTGCCATTTCCAGACAAGAGACATTATTGAATCAATAATGCGAAAAATATCTGTTTTCTATCCCGAGTAATTTTAATGCCAAAGCTTACCAATGAGTAATTCCCTTTTCTGGATTACTTGCTTCAATTTCATAGAGACAATCGAAACTAATGCTCTCCACAACATCAACCATCTGCCCTTATTCAAACGATACATAGAGTGCTGTTTTGTCTTAACGAACAGTGAAGAACAGGCTATGGATATTTTACACTCTCAGAATGTTCAGCATCCAGACATAAAACTTGAAATTGACCACCTTAGTAATGAAAATAAAACTCTATGTCTTCTCAGCTTCACAATCACTATAAATTCATCTCATAACTTTCAATTTGAATTCTATAAAAAGGCTGCAAAGAAGAACATTTTTGTGCACTCTAGGTCACATATACCAACAAAGACGAAAATTAATTTCATCCTGAATAAGAAGAGGAGAATTTCTGAACGATGCTCTGATAGATAAAATCCCAAAAAGGACAAAGAAGAATTTGACAACCTACTACGCATTAACGGATATAGCGACAAAATCATAGGATCTTCAAACAAGGAGCTCCAAAGACGAACGAAAAACAAAAAACGAAACAATCAATGGGTCAATAAGGATTTTTTGCATTTCCCTTTCCCATTCATCACAGACAATCCTGATTCAAGAGTAAAATAATTTTTTTAGAAACACAAGCTCAGCATTCGATTAACAAAACGCAACAAAACACTTCGTCAACAACTAGAAAAGAATGAAACAAATATGTAGCCATGTTCTCTAACAAACTGTCCAATGATTAACAGGCAATTGTGTCACCGACACAATGTTGTTTATAAAGTAAGGTGCAAGAAATGTGACAAATTTTATATAGGCAGCACTATACGACCAATTCATGTCCGCTGTAAAGAACACCTCTCAACTCCAACATCATCTATTTTTAAACATATTCGAAATTGTCAAGTAGAACGTACCAGCATCGCTGTAGACATTCTGGCCCACGACAACGACAACACGTGAAGCATTCTTTATATATAAGCTCAATCCATCTATCAATAGTAGAACTGAACTTGAAAGTTATCGTGAATTTCGGTTTTACTAACCACTTTCCTTAACCTACTCTGCTAACATAGCTCATCATTCATCATCTTTCATGTCAGGTCAATTCTCCTTTTGATACTGGTACAACCCAGTACAACCTGTTCATATCTACATTGTATTATACCGCATATCTTCTCATCGTAATTATTGTTTTCAAACTAGTCATTTAAACTCCCTACGAATATCAATAGATTCTTTTGTACCTGAAGATGATTGCCGGAAAACAGTTGAAAAATTTTGCACAAATTTGCAAAAATAATAATAATAACAACATCACAAAATACACTTGACCCTCTTCAACCAAATATCTAAAAATGACCAGTCAGAGCATCTTCTATATAAACATATCAGCAACGGAAATAGAAAAGGGAATGGATATACTTATACAATCGATGAACAAAATGGAAAATATGCGATGGAGAAGCGGATTATATAAAAGTTATATACAAGGGATTTCATACAAAATTCATTGACACTGCAGTAGCCATTATTTATTGTCTTCCAATAAATTGTTTCAAATTCCTGATTTTCAAAGTCTATTGCGAATGAGGCCAAACTAAGCATATGTTCATCAATTTTCTGCCTTGATATTGATTATATCAATATTATTGATTTTTCATTATAACTGTCTCTTTGTCTGTTTACTCTGTAGTAGGCTACATTAAATCATGTTTGTGGATGAATTGAATTTTTGTGAGGCCTGATTTTGCCTATACGCTGCATTTTAGGAAAACCAGATTCTATTGCAAAAAGTCGAAGATTGTCATGGATGAAAATGGTATGAGAATAAAGTTATTAGAGAAATTAATAGATCTGATGGAGTTGTGGTAGCCATTGTTTTTTATCCAATTAGTTTGTAGAAACAATGGCTTAATTCTGTGATCCATCAAGATAATTAACAGATACAACTGATTGAATTTTGCCATTAGCTAACGACTGAATTGTTGGCCACTATTGACCGTGAGAATGTCTAGATAACCAAGCTGTCTCACAGTCCTGTGTAATCAGATAGCATTGCAATAGCGATTGATTTCTCAATGGAAATGGACAGGATAAAAATAATAAAAGAAAAGTTTACTATACATCACATTTATCAAATGCAGTCAATGAAATGAAGATTTTCATCAACTCAATTGTTTTGTGAGAATTAGAAGTCATCTATTGTGAAATTGCTGTCATAATGATATTGGAAATGACTAATGAGCTGAAATTAAGGATATTGTTATAGAGATGTGACAATGATAAACATTCAAATAAGAGTTTAGAGGCCATTCTGTGACAGATAGAAAGCGTAAACTTTTGGCAGGTTTAGTTGCAAACATGCTTCAGTAGGCAAGCTGCCATCATCAGTGACAACACGATCAATAAAAAATGATGACATATATACAAGACTTGATGACATGAAAAATCAATGCAGGAAAACTGGTTGTGATTGGTTGCGGCTTTCATGAGACAATGTGAATGAAGAAATGACCTTTATGTACAATTATTCAGCAATTTTTCTGCATGGAGTGCGAATGAGAATAATGAAATTATCTTCATCTAGGATATGAGCATGAAGCGATATTTCAGATGGGGTCGACCTTTCACATGTTCGTTTATCCTTGAAGATATATGGCGACGGGTTTTACCGACGTAGTATTGACTGCAATGCTCACAAGTATATTTAAACACTACGGAATACGGAGGATAACTCACCCGTGCCTTATCCATGCTAAATGCTGTTTTTCAGTTACGCACTTCTTAAGTTTACACAGAATATTTAAGCTTCTTTTTCTTTAATGGCAAGGATTCAAAGATGTCAACTTATTTACCAAAATAATGTATATCTAAAACTATATACATTCTTTACATTCTTTCTAGCATGCAATTTCATAATTTCATTCATAATAGATTGTAAAATGTGTGTGTGTGTGTGTGGCAATAGGCCCATGCATAGGTTAAGGCTTCTACAAATAAACTTTTACAAGTTAAAATGAGGACTTTTCCCCGAAAGGTGATGTTGAAAATAGGTTTCATGCCATCAGTGTTAAATTGAAATCAAACATCAAAATTTGTTCTACTGCTTCAATTTGTCCATATGGGCTTATGTAAATTGCATGATTTACAACACCTGTACATGTACGCACAGTAGTTGGTGAGTTTCAAACAAATGTGAATATCCGTTCACAGTGGATATTATAAATTAACAGATTCTAAGTTCGGCGCACTACAACCCAATAAAATCAAGAGTCAATCTTTGCTAGGTACCTTTCGTCCGATCATTCAGACATCCTCAGGTGTAATGGTTGTTTCTGGAGGCGCATACTATTACTCCTGAACAATCAGACGAAATGAACCCTGCGAAAACATTGACTTTTGATTTTTTTTGGGTTGTAAAAAATTCGGAATTTAGAAAACACAGGCAGAATTGAATGTCACAATAAATGTCTGTAAATTTAATCGTTTAAGCGGTCTTTCCCTGATCGATGCGATGTCATCAATCACCAATATTGTTCAATATCAACACACAACCGGATTTTCTTATATGGCGATTAGCTGAAGCTGTTTAGACATGTATTATAAAACTTTATTACGAATACTTCTATTGTGAAGTACATTTTTATATTCTTGGTTTTACAAAACTTTCATTCTATTCTACAACTTATTAGAATTTGTAGTTTGTAGTTGATTTCTATTAAAGGCAGATAGTTACAATTTTTCTTGCTTTAGACGGAGTTCTGCTGTTTTGTAAAAATCTCAAACCTGGGATTTTGACCCTCCAATCCCGGGATTGAAATCCCGCTATACATCGACTTATACGCACACTAAAGCGGCTTAGCGACACTCTAAATGTTAAGCACATCGCTCAAATATAAGAATGCATAGCTAGATCACCTGAAATTCATTTTCATAGTATGCTGACAATAATTTGATCAAGTAAACCTTAAATTGATTATAATGGTCAACTGGATCTCTCATGTCTCTGAGGGCAAGAAAAAGCTCGGCTCTCTGAGGGTGAATTTTGGAGCAGGGAATCATAGACTTCGAATCATTCATTTTGAAATTGATTGTTCAGTACCACAAATATAGACATACCAACGGTTTACAGGAGTGGCCTTCTCCGTCCCAGCAGCGATGTTCCAATGCGTAGGATGCCATGGTTAGTTACTTATGTTTATTATGGTTATTATGGTTATTATGTTAGTTACTACTACTTGGCAAATTGCATTCGTAGTATCCAAGGGGTAAGACGTGCGAGCACTCACCAAGCAAGTAGTCCAAAAGGGGGATCGCAAGCAACCTGGACCTTAATAAGGACTCTTGGACGTCCAAACAATTACCCCCCCCCCAAATGAACGAATGAAATTGAAATATTGATTATCTTGACTAGATAAGCAGCATGGAGAGCTTTAGAAATCGTTCCCACATCAGAAAACTATGGATACACTCGCAGCTAAATCTGAAGAGTTTGAATTTAAAATGCGATAATCGCCAAATTTGAAAATCGCTGATAATCCTCAGAAATAGTCCTTAGGGGTAGACGAATGTCCTGGTTAAGTAGTTAAGTCGAAAGCTTTCTAGATTCTCTATGGCATTGACTTAACCCTTTCATTCTTAAATAATCTTCAAAATTAAAGTTCTTTGAAAAAATCTCTCAAATGCAATTTGAGGGCGTTCTAGGCATCGCACGAAGTTGAGAAAGTGGCATTGGAATTGCATTGATCTTCTCCTTCTTTTGGCTATAAAATTTTGCTGCGCAATTTTGTCCCAGACGATTCGGGTCGAAATATTGCCAAATGGACGCAAAATGAATGAAAGGGCTAAATATTCACCTTGAATGCAGACCGCGATAACGCCAATAGGCACATTTAAGGCTCCTAAATCAATATAATATCTCCTTTTCCATCTCTACAGGGTTTATATTGCTTATTTGTCTCGATTTCAAATGCGCAATAATCTTTATTATGGACTATAGTTAATTATTCCCCCATCGGTATTAGCCACTCACTTTGGTGATGTCTAATCATTGTCACAATTTACGGTAGCCCAAAGTGAAACGACACGATTGTGTTGAAGTTTCATTCAAAATGTGGTTATGACACACCGTAAGCCCGGAGGCCATGATATGCCATAAAAGGAGTTCCTACACTTAAGTTTCAATGAGAGCTGGCAGACAGAATAAGCCGTAAGCCGTAAGCAATAAACCATCAGCCACCTTTGATTACGAAGGTGCACAGGATAAGTCATAAGCCGTCATCCGCTTGAGAATCCTTGGGCAATGATCTTCAATAGAACCGACGTTGCTATATAGTACATCATTCTTCATGCTTATGTTTTACTATGCCTTTTGCTCTTACAAAAATTAGAAAAATATCAAACATTTTCTTCTTCTGCCTGCTTGTGCTGCCTGCTTGTGCTGCCTGTCATGATTAAAAATATTGTCAAAATGACTTCTGGCTTATGGCTTATGGAGGATCATGACGCGACTTGCGATGATAGCTTATTCTGTGTGCCACTGCCTACAGCCTGAGTATCCGCATCATTCTTAAATGATATGATCACCGCTCACTAGCAGCTTCCATCGAATTTTTCATCGACAATGAAGGGTGGTGTTTATTGCGTTTTGCATAAAAACAGGAAGACTTTTGATTATGAAGGCGAAGACTTTCGATTGTGTGGACCATTTCAAATTACAATGCAAATCTATCACTTATATGCTATTAAATTATTGCGAATCAAACAATAGCTTACTAGTCTGATATTCTCGACACAGCAAAAAGTCGAGGTTTTCTTCAGATGAACATTATGACACTCATCGCGCCTTTCATCCAAACTCTTCACTTATAAACATTGTAAACAAGTTTGGATAATTTGTCTTATTAAAAAAATTTATCAAAACATCTTCTTTTGAGTTTTGAGTGAGTGAAAAAATGTTTGACGAAGAAAGCGGTGGACTAAATAAGAAGAAATGAGATAGAGAAAATCTTCAGATTCTCAGATGAATTGGAAAGATATCAATGAAGCCACCGCTGCCAAATTACCATTCATGACGGAATTTTACGTCCGGATAATCGCGCTGAGTCACGGAGACTAGCTCTAGGCGAGGATCATCGTTTCCAGACTTGATTAGCTCCCTGCGCCGTCCGTTTGGCCTTCCGCTTTCTGTTTTATTATCACTTTGCATCATCTGTCGATTAATCGGCAAGGAGGACATTAATCCGAGTCAGTGGCGAACGCGGAGCTTCTATCTACTGCAGGTGTAGTGGAAAGTGAGTGACACGGTTCGTTGGAATTTGAGACGCCGCTAATCAAAAATCTCTCATGACTGAATGAAAATATTGAAATTCGTCGGCCAACTAGACTCAACACGATCCATTGCAATCCAGGTATTCAAAGTTCATGAACAGAAAGCTCTGCAAACAGAGAGACAGAGAAATGATCATTTGCTATGTTGCTAATGAAGTAAATAGTCATAAATATGCTAATATCTGACTGTTATATTTTGCGGTTTCAAATTATTTTAAGCAGTTAATATATTATGATTACATTCATCCACCGTCCCTTCGGGCAGGAGCTTCAATAGGCAGGCTACATCAGTCATCAACATATGATGAAGTCGGCACTTTTGTTCAACTGCGATGATAGCTTAGTGGTTATAGACTTGGGCATCTGTCTGAAAGGTAGTGCTTTCGAATCTCTGCTTCATTGTGCACGGAGTTTGCTGGATGTCTGCGACCAAGCCTTTTTTATGTGTTGACCGATTTTCTTATCGGTTTATGAGCGATTACAGAGTGCCACATGGAATTAATTCTATAAATATTCAACTTCATTTTGTTACTCACGTGTCACTGTGAAGAGAGTGTAGGACTAGGGTTTAAGAACCATGCTTTAAATGTTTTGAAACAAAGTAAACTTCATTTTTTGCTTTCAATGTATTTATTCCAGCATATATTCTGTATGATTTCTTTCCGATTGATAATGTGTCGGCAACTTAAGAAACTGTTTTGGTGTGTGAAATAAGGCGCCTGTATGTCGATGACATGTTAGTCGTCAGCTTACTAAGATGCATATTTTCATTGCATCTTCATGTATATCTACTTGCATAAACTCACTTATATATTCATGGGAGCGCCACAATGCCAACTCCACAGATTGTCAATAATTCAAAACTGAGCAGCAAGATTAATGTTGGGATGCAAAATGACAGATATATGATTAAATAACTGACATATATGATGATATTGATTAAATGACAGACAGATGATATATTGAATGAGCTTCATTAGCTTCCTGTTCAAGAATGAATCATACAAAGTGTTCCTTCTTGCATGGAGATGCTTTGGTGGGATGGTTCCTGATTAACTAATCAATGATCTAACTGTCCACCAATCATTGCGATCTGGGGATAAAAATGGACATATTGTTTACCATCATTATATTTACCGACAGCAACTCAATTTTTGAGGTTCCAGGTCAAAATGGTCTTTTTGTGCAAATTGGTCTCCAAAATGGCATTTTTGAAACTGTACAAGAGAAAACCGCTAAAGAAAATTTGAATAACAGAAACGTTTGCAGTAACATCTAAATCTTAGCTTTCTGTTGAAATTTTGGCCAGAAAGTCAACAGTCCCTGACAGTTCGTGGAAGTAGGCCTAGATAAGGATATGAAATGGAAAATTTTCTGGAAATTTTTCCGGTAATTTTTCTGGAAAAATTACCGGAAAAATATAACATTTTTCCGGAAAAATATAATATTTTTCCACTTGTAATTTTTCCGTTCAATTTCTGTATTTTGATGAATCACTTCATTAGTAATTTGAAAAAGATAGAATAACAACATTGCGGTTTGTATCATACGACTGCATATGACAGCCATAGCTTCAAAGGAAGAGAAATATTTGCTATCATAATAGCTTTCAAATCTCGAGATGGGCCAGTTTATAGTAATGAACTTTACTGGTCTATGATTGAAGATGAAACGGATCCACTACAATGGTGGAATACTTTTTGTGGCCACAGAGTGTTAGCGCCAGTCGCTAAACAACTTCACAGTCTTCCAGCATCTGTGGCTTGTGTAGAGAGATCCAACAAAGAATATGGCATGCAAAAGACGAAAATAAGAAATCGCCTCACAAATGATCGCTCTGGAAAACTTACAAAAGTGAGTTACAATATCAAGGTGAGGCATTTTGCTAATAAACGTAAAGCTGATCAGAACCAACACCAGGCCCTGACAGTTCCGATCTTATTGAAGTCGGCACTGAACCAGCAATTGTGGATGCTGACGATACAACAAATAAGGAAGATGATGAAGAGCAAGTTGTTGAATTTGACCAAGATGTCGGAAGCTGCAGTGAAGAGGATGACAATGATAATGTGGAAATGGTGGAAGAAACAATTGAAGTTGGTAATTGGGTCTGTGTAGAGTACATGATACAAAATCAACGCAGTCGCCGAGGAGTAGTATGGTTATATTACGGCTGCGTTCAATTTATTGAAGGTGACCAAATCACTGTTAAATTTCTAAAAAAGGTAAGAGACATGTAAATATATATAAGTATGATAGCCTAGATTTAACACACAGTACCTTAGCTTTATCTAGTACAATCTGGACAAACTGGCATTATGAATATCTACTGGCCATATAGAATTGAATAATTATTATCGTAATTGATTTGCCTTTAAATGATTAGAATAATTTGAAGGTAAATCAATTAATTTACTATAATTTAATTTAAATTGGCTTACTTTGAATAGCTGTCTTTCATGAATGAACGTAGTAAACTCAGCTCATATTGTATCCGCATGTAGAATTAAGTACGTACAGACTTAGGAAAGATATTTTCAACAAACAATTTTTTAGGTCTACGAGATTGTTTATTCACTAAATAATATGATCTAATAATATAATAGATAGATGATGATAGATAATATAGTAGATAAAGATAATATAGAAGATCATTAAAGATTGAATCCATTATTAAAGTTTGAATTATTAATTGAATCCATTATTATGATTATGGATATGGATATGGATTATGATTATGGATGATATTGAATCCATTATTAATTGAATTATTGATTGAATCCATTATTAAAGTTTGAAGACATTATCATTAAAGATACTATAGATAAAGATAAATATAATAGGTAATATGATAAATAATATAATATAATATGATTTTAATGAAATGCTCACAAAAAGTATGTAGGCCTAATTATTATTCGTATAAATCCCAGAACATTTGTTAAATGTTCATATTATATCGTGTTCTTTGATATTTGTTTCACTTTCAGATTCTCGTGAGTAGCTATCAATTTCCGGAAGTGGAGGAAATCGACATAGTAAACCGTGCATTCTGCACACGCGTCAAAGAGCCGGAGCTGGCCTCTGGCTCTACCAGGAGGAGAACTATCTATGTATTCTGCGAGTTAGAGCGTGAATCCTTATTGAGAAAGGTAGCAGAAAAGACATAACCTCAAGCACAGTGAAAGACTTCGTATGGTATTGTTTTTCTTTATTGAAGATTTGTAAGAGTATATAATTTTGTTATCCAACTTTGTTAGCCTCCAATTGTTAGACTACTGATTTTTTTGTTTTAATCAAGAAATAGAGATTTTTGTAATTAGGTGATGTTTTCAAGTATCGGTAGATTATTTAGGCTTATTCATGTCCAAATCAAAGTCAAAATCATAGAATCCCTTGATATCCTTCTCCCTCAAATAGGCCTACTATATTCTTCTCTATTTCTTGTCGAGTAAATTTCACGATATATCCGTGTTTGTTTAATACTCCTAGTTGTGTCTTCCCGTATTTGTTTAATTTAAATTAAGCTTAATTTACCAATCTCTTAAATAAAAATTGCGCATATATTGCTGTACCATAATTGTTTCATTCAAAATGAGATACCGTATCATTTACCTAATCAACACTATATTGCAAATTTACTTAGATGGAATATTTTTCGTTGACAGGACTTTTTCTTATTTTTCCATATTTTTCCAATTTTTCCGGTAATTTTTCCGGAAAAATTACCGGAAAAATATAATTTATATTTTTCCGGTAATTTTTATATCTATAGGCCTAGATAAGCCTACTTTCAAACTGTCGGTGGCTATAGAGTTTTCGGCTCACTTTTTAACAGAAAACTGAGTTTTAGATGTTGCTGAAAACGTTTCTGTTATTCAAATTTCATTTTGCTGTTTTACCTTGGATATTTTTGAAAAAAACATTTTGGAGAACATCAACTTGTTTGAATCCTGCTATTGAATAATTGGGTTCTCAATTACAGCTACAGAAACAATGAATTTATGACTACACTGTATGTTTGAAAACACGGTGCAAAATGCATGTTTGAATACAAAGTTTTGCAACAATGTTTATAACACAGCACAAAACTATGTTCAAAAACGTGGTTTTAAAGCCATCTATGAAAACAATGTTTTGAAGCAATGTACGAAGCATGGCTTCAGACCATTTTTAAAAGCTTCGCTTTGTATTAGTTTTGAATCATTGTACAATTAATGCGCTGCATTCAGACTGCTGTTTTTGTTCCTATGACAAAGCAGCTACTCAATTGACTTCAGAAACCTTACATTATTTAGTAAAATGCAACCAGTGGTAATCGAGCATTGCATTAGTGTGCATATTAGGTAATGAGCATCATCATACAAATGGCCAATGATTTAAGCACCAAAAAGACATTTGTAGAAGTTGGGAATATGTGAATAAATCCAATATTTGCGAGTTTGCATCCGCAGATCTCATATCAAATGAAACTATTTCAAAACTTCTAATAAGAAAAAAATAGCAAAAAGCATGCTTTTTATCAGTGCTTTAAAACTCGTAATTCTTTTAGCCCTATTGTGGAACCGACACATGGAGACATCATGATAGTTTAAAGTTTCTATGTACTCGTAAGTGTTGACGGCTATTATCGAAGCGAGAGATTTTCTTCTTTTTGGAAAAACGAGTTTATATATCATATTCCATGATGGCAATGATCCCTGAAGACAGACACTTTTCCGTTTAATAATAGAATTTCAACACATTTGGATGAATAATTTTCATCGAATCGGCGAAAATGTGAAATATTTTCAAATGATATTGATTAGGC
Source organism: Prostheceraeus crozeri (assembly GCA_907163375.1). Classification (NCBI taxonomy): domain Eukaryota; kingdom Metazoa; phylum Platyhelminthes; order Polycladida; family Euryleptidae; genus Prostheceraeus; species Prostheceraeus crozeri. The sequence goes on along the minus strand of CAJQUW010004139.1, from coordinate 47,728 downwards.
TCAAGTACTGAATGGAAAAATGGTTTCTAGCTTTCGATAACGACTGTTGTGGCAAAGACAGCAATGATACTCCGTCGTGACTGTTTTGAGTAAATATGATCAATTAGATTTCAAGTGGATAAAGTGATGCAGATAAACACACTCGCGAGCATCAGTTAGTAATTCATGCTTTATGATAGTAAATCATTTGGTCACTTGACCTTTCGATTATGTTCAAGCCTGAGATCCTTTCCAGTTAATATGTTGTGATAGTTAAATCCAACGGTCATTGAACAGCTATGATTCGCGTGCATTGTTTATTGTGGCGATAAGGTCTTCTACTATTCAACACGGAAAAATCTACATAGTGACACAATGTTTCAATTTATGATGTTGCTCAAAATTCGGTAATCACAACAGAATGGTTTGATACTGTCTAATGGTGCATTGCCGTATGTTATCATTTTTGATTGACGGGAAATCTACATGTAGAATTATATAATGGGAGTCAACTTATCTCTACCGAAGACTTTTAGGCTTCGTAGAATGGGGCTTCGAATTAGGAAAAGATATAACAAAGTCACATTGTGGCTTGAATGATTTTCTTGACAGTATAACACGACAAATTGCATTCAGAATAGCAATATTGCGGAAGAAGGAATGTAGGAATTGTTGTCATTTCACCGTTACTACATGTATATTGGCATGCCAGACATCCCCATAATACCGGGACTGCCCCAGATTGAGGCAACTTGTTCCGGTGTCCCGGAAGTTCCCAGATACATGTCCCGGTTTTGCAGCATCTCAGTGCTAAACTTCAATATATTCAAATAACCATTATTGTAAATAAATACCTCTCGAACAATGTTAATGTCAGGAAGGCGATTTGATTGGCAAAGGATTCATGAACACGGAATCACACATATGGACAGCGATGAAACATGATCCACTTCTCTAAGTCGAGGAAATGGACATAAGAAAATAGATTAATAAATTGAACAACTTCAGAAAACCAATTACATAGTGCAGGGAAGAACCACAACCCAGTGATAAAATACGTGTTATAAAATTATTAACTGAAAGTTAATGAAACCATTGCAGAAATAACTGTGTATCTACATATGTACAGCATATGCAGATACAGTGATGATATACAGGGTGTCCCACAAGTCTGGACACATAGGAGAAAATCGCATATTCCATTCATATTAATCATTTATTCAATGTTAAAGTAAACACTAGTGGACAAAATGCATGAAAGTCAAAAGGATGTGTTCAAAATGTCCACCACCGTTCACAGCACACAATTCCAGTCGATATCTCCACTCCATCAAGACTCGCTGAATGATTTCTGGGGTAATCTGCTGACAGGCTTCCTGTATGCGCCACCGCAAATGATGAAGGTCTTGAATCTTTTCGGAATACACCATAGCTTTCAAGTGTCCCCAAAGGTAGAAGTCAAGCGGAGAAAGGTCTGGACTTCTTGGCGGCCATTCAACCGTTCCTCTTCGACCAATCCAATGCCCAGGAAATTGTTCATTCAAAAATTCACGAACAATGACCGAGTAATAGGCCGGGGCACCATCGTGTTGAAACCAAGGAGGACCGTCGTCTGGTAGACTTGGTAGTGCTTCGTTGCATAGCAGACTCAAATAATTTTCTCCCCGTACTGTGTCTCAAAAAAGAATGGACCAACAAACCTGATCTTTCCAGATACCACACCACACCATAAGACGCCTGGTTCCGTGATCTTTGGATCCATCAAACCAGTGAGGATTGCTTGATGACCAGTAGCGTGTGTTCTGTTCTGTTAACCTCTCCAGAAACGTAAAAGTTGGCTTCATCAGTGAATAAAATTTCATATGGGAAGTTGTCATTTTCTTCACACATGTTCATCGCCCAGGAACAAAATTCAGTTCTTCTGTCTGGATCGTCTTCCGATAATTTTTGCATCAAATGCAATTTGTATGGATGCCAGCTATGGAGTTTCAGAATGCGATGGATGCTTGACTTTGAAATGTTGATTTCAGCGGACATACGGCGGATGGATCTTTTCGGACTTCTGCTAAATGCACCCAAGACTGCTGTACCGGTATCTTCATCATTGACTCGTCGGGGAGGGCCACACCGGGGTTTGTCATGCACACTGCCAGTCTCCTTGAATTTTCTCAAAAGTTTTGCGACACAACTGAAGCTGATGGGCTCGCGTTCAGGATGGTTCTGATTGAACAAATCCGCTGCGTCTCTCGTGCTACGATTCCCAACCAACAAAATTACTTCAATGCGCTCTTCAATTGTCAATGGCATGCTCGCTGATAAGACGTGAAATGGAAATGCGATTGACTAGCCACCCTCTATATGACAATAGCGAGTACTAGTCACATGTTCTGAACACAATGATAGATAGTTCATTTGCACAGCTATTTGTCGCTGATGACATTGAAGTTAAAGATGTTAATCAGAAGGATTTACGTACAAATGCATTGCACACATAGAAACTCATAATTTCCTATGTGTCCAGACTTGTGGGACACCTTGTATATGGGGCTGCTTTAAAATTGGTTCCACTATTTATTGCTATTGTGCATATGTGAAGGCAACGAGGAGGCGAACAGCAAATAAATAAATGCATATTGAAAGAAAGCACTATAAATAATGAAAATTGCAATGGTAATCAACAAGGAAGTCATAGACATTAAATGCAAAGATTATGTGTCAGAATGTGGGTTTGACGCCGCTATGGTTGAACATCAATAGGCCCTTTTCTTCTTTGTGAGGTAACCTGACTTTGGCTGAAAAAATCCGGTTACTTTGTTAGCTAGATAACTAAAAAAGGTCCACGGAAATTGTTCAGAAGATGATCTTTACCGGTGATGTGGAAATACATTATTCCTGTCACCACTTTCACTTGATTAGCTTTCTCTCTGATCTCTATGTCTATTACATGAGCTGATGTCACCAAGGCATCTTTGACTGTCACTCAGAATTGGCCCACCTTAGCAAACTTTTACGTGAAAAAATTTATACGTGACAAATGAAAATTGTTGAGTTACCTAATTTAGACAGTTTATGACTTTTAGTGAATTCATATATTAGTAAGCCATTTATTGGCAAATTCCAGATAGGGTTACACAGAAAATCCATCCAATGGCTTCAATTGACAATGTTAATCATCGTGACAATTTGGTGTCAAGTCAAAATGGACCTTGTTCGAATTATACTGAAAAATTGTCTCAGAGAAAGCATGAAAATATAATTTAGTAAATGGAAACGCGCTCAGTCACACCCATAGAGTAGGGATATATAGGTAGAGTGTCGACTCAAACAAGTATCTGTATACAGTGAACATTTTTATATCAAAAGATTCAGTTTTTTGCGGAGATTACGTTCCTGTGGTCCAAAAAATTATTTGAGCACTTTTGAAAAAAGTCAAAATTTGCCAATTTATATACTACCGAGATGACTCCTCTATGTAAGTAGTATGCAACAAGTTGGATATCAAAAGGAATGAATATTTGCTAATAAGAATCCTAACTAAGCGGAAATTAAGCTGATTATCAAGGGAATTTCATGATCCGTTTCTATAAGACAAGTCTTCATGAAAAAGTCGACATCTTATTGTTCTTTCTTGGCTGAAATTTCATGTTTCTAATTCATGAAAGCAATAGCAGGTCATCGAGTTGCCAATTTAACAAATATTACCTCTCCAAGGCAGTCATGACACGGACAAGCTGTGAAATAATATCATTTCCTTCTGCCTTACTATCATGATCAGTCAATTCCGTTGTAGTCTCTTCAAAACTGCATAGATGTGTATATCTCACATTTTGAAACAATTCCGACTGTATCTCCTTTGAGTTCATTTAATAAAATCGAAGTGTATACACATTGGGGATTTAATAAATGCGGAGTTACCACTCTACCTAACATACTTACTCTATGGTGACATCTGTTTTATATTCTTAGCCAGAAAAGCGATAGCCTCCGACAGTTTGAAAGCAGGCCTACCTAGCGAACTGTCAGAGGCTATTGCCTAAAATTTTAACACAGACATACAGTATATAGGGTTTACATGTTGCTAAGAGCATTTCTGCTATTTAAGCTTTATTTTGCGACTTTCCCTGGGACAGTTTTATTATAGCTGAGTTACAGAACCATTGTGTGAAAAGACCACTTTGACCAGGAAACGATGATTGATTGTTGAAATTCGCAAATATCATTGCAATTTCTTTCCGTTTAAGAAGCTTCTCAAAGTTATCAAATAACTTGTAGACCATGAATACAGCTATTTCCGCAGAACGCATTTGAATGACATCGAACATTTCTACTTTCGCGTCAATTTTGTCGCTTTATTCTTGATAATTATGGATAAAAATTCGAAGCACGAATGAAAATTTGGCCATACTATTTTTGCTATGATAATGAGCGAACTCATTATCCGAAATGTCAAGCCGAATTGGAACTGACTTCGTTGCATCTTGTATCAAAGACTTATATTTGATTATTTGTGGAATTAAACTGTTTTGGGTGATTTGCATGAAGCACAATCGAATTGTAGGAATTCACCTTTAAATGGTCATCATCTCATAATCATGTCTTTTTCGTCATGCATCGCTTAATAACTTTTCCTGTCGCAGTTTAATCAATAGGATTTCAGCTGCCGGCATAAATATCATAAAGTTTTGACTGTTGCAATCTAGTTCATAAGCGGATCTTTCATGACTAAAGTCACAAAGCTGTGGCTGCTTCCTGGAGTACATGTCTTATTATTGATGATGTATTGACATTAAAAATATGCTTCATCTTTTCCCTGAATTGTACCATCATATTGTTCGTAGTATTCGCTAAAGATGAATGCATGACGTTACATACAAACTTCAAATGAATGAATTTCAGAAGAAATTTCACAGGAAAATTAAGTCAGAAATGCAATGCAAGTGCTAATTTAAAAGTCACATACCTCACACGTCTGCTCAATGATAAAAAAATGAAATAGGCACCACTGTAAACTGTAAAACAAAAACTCTCGTCGATAACTTTATTTGCGAGCTTTCAGGTGATTCACCCGTCCTTAGACAGAGGAAGTGCAGCTTCAAAAATTATAGTCATACCATTTATATAAGTCAGAAGTAATAAAAAAATACATAAATCATGTACAGAATATTTTTAGATATTCCTTGCCTGCATCTTTGATTTTAGAACATATACTGTAAACTGTAAACTGTAAACCGTAAATATCCGCTAAAATTAACAGCTGAAATTAGTCTCACGGTCTTTTACAGTCTGAACTGTAAACATCCGTAAAAACAGATATTTGTTTTATCTGATGTGGATGGAATTATAGCTGCTACGTCATCACCAGGGACCCTAGGATTCTGCGAAGCGCAGAAAATGCAGAAAACGATGGAAATCGCAGAAAAATACAGATTTTCTACAATTTGAATAAAAAGTACGTAAACCTCTTTATTTATGCTGTTTTTGCTTCAATTATGGTATTTATATCAAGTATAGATCTTTATCTTCATTATATTATCGCGTGCCTATGATCAGCAGCTGCTGCGATCTGGCCTATCTATATTGGGCTTGCAAAAGAAGCATCACCATCAAGCATTTTGAAATTTTGGGGATCAGTTTGGAACAGAGTTCCACATCTAGCTGCGGCAGCGGTGCCTCTATTTCAATTTCCCTGCTCATAGCGCTGATGATGAGAGATCTTTTGGCAGTTTGATTAATGTAGATGCATGTAGGAGACAAAATCTTAAAGACGACAACTTGATGGACATGCTGAAAGTTATTTTCAATTCTCTCTGGAATTTTGATCCTTTTATTTTACTAAAATTCATTTAAAAATCTGTCTTTTACATGTACATGCACATGTAGAATGCAGTGTAGTACCAGGCATAGTAGGACAAAGGTTATAGGCTATATAGACAGAATATAGAGTCTATGCGGTATATACACTGGGATACAGGAGGCCTATTAAATCGGAACATGATTTTTTTCTGAGCAAGCTTGTTCAACATGTAGGTACCTAATAATATCATAATACGAATTATACGAACCCTAGTAGTTGTTATTGAAAGAAATACGCCCAAATTAGTACAAAAAGTTAGATCGCAGAAAAACGCAGAATTTTCGAAATTCAGGCGCAGAATCCTAGGGCGCCTGGTCATCACTCATTATGTTGTGACGTCATCATTGTGGATGGAATTATAGCTGCTACGTCATCACTCATTATGTTGTGACGTCATCATTTTAACAGATATTTTACGGATATTTTCTGTGAAGTTCAGCGGTTATTTTAGCCGTTTTTAACGGTGTACAGTTTACAGTGTATTTCTGATTGCCACGGCTAATTTTTTCATTTTTGATGCATCATTGATTTTTGTTGGAAAAAAATTGGCAAAGGTAGTTAAATAAGTATTGAAGCGCCACTATTTATGATAATGAGATGAACTCACAATATAGAAAGCATCTAAAGACAGAACAAAGAATATTAATTCCATGAAATTTACATCTTTGTTTAAACAATGATCATGAAAAGTACAAATTTTACAAAAGTGCGAGTTTTTAGTTTTATTAAACTCGAGATGCAAAATGAATTTCGCCATCGGGCGCATTGATTATGACCAACCCTACTATGATATGGAATCTGAACTCTCAGTTCGAAGATCAATCAAATATTTTACAATTATTTGTTCTACTTTTTTTGTTTAAAAAGAGCTGGGATCAAAGAGGCAATTTGAATGTCTTTGTCTGTAATCTTACTGTCCTTTGAATGACAAAAGTAAAATGTTTTTCATCGGTGTAACTAGTCTCACGAATATTCAGATCACAAGAGGTTGCTCAAACTCAGCTGTGAAATGAAAGGGGAATCACTGTTTCTCAAATAGGGTTGTTTAAATAGTTTAAAGTTGACATGGAAGATAATTTTCCTTAGATCGTAGCTGTTACACCGAGTCAGTGCAAAATGCACTTGTTCAGTGGGGATTGACAAAATTAATTGTCCTCTATTGCAATGAAATTATATTTTGACATTTCCTTGATAGTGACAAACGGAATAACCCCAAAGAGCACATTGTCACAACTGTTTTGTAAACTGCTCTTGTAAAATGACTCTGCGACGGAATTTGAAGATTCGCCATCGAACGATTAATAACTTCAAAGTCTTCTGATTTGAAAGGAGTAGAGAAAGGAGATCAGAGAAGGCAAGGGGAAAGAAGAAGAAAGGCAATGGGCATTGGAGATAGTAGATTGAAGATACAGTGGAAGAATTGAAGACAAAAGTGAGGATCCATCGGACAGGATATCTCTCACGTTATCATCGCCGCAATGGAATGAAATCTCCCCGATATTCGATCCTCACAAGCCGTGACCGCAGGAGGACAAAAGGGGATGGTTGAAGACTCATTAACGCTGCCACTTTGAAACTCAAGAGCGATTGCTTCTCTCATCTTCACCTCCACAAAGTCCTGTCTCTTCACAAAAACAATTACTCGACAATCTGATAATTCTAACCGTGGTAAGTCTTTACCGCCACTTTATGAGAGAAAATGCAGGAAGGAACTTGTAATGAAATTTATTCGGTATGATTCGGACAAAATGTACGACGAGAACATTCTCCAAATGCTTGAATTAATGTTTGACCGGCGCTGAGGCCTTGTAGTAGAGTGTTCGCTTAGCGTCCGGGAGACACTGGTCGGGCAAAACCTAAGACTTTTAAAATAGGTACAGTCTGCATTCTTGCTAACTTCAGCACAAAATGAGCACAGAGTGGGATAAATATCAACGCGTTCACTTGGAAGAAAGGCTCAGTCATAGAGTAGGTATATTAGATAGAGTGGTAACTCCGCATTTATTACATCCCCAATGTGTATACACTTTCGATTTTATTAAATGAACTCAAGGGAGATACAGGTGGTATTGTCACCAAATGTGAGATTTGCAAATTTTTGCAGTTTTGCAGAAATTACAACGGAATTGACTGATCATGATTGCAATGCAGAAGGAATGATACTATTTCACAGATTCTCATGACAGCCTTGGAGATGTCTGTTAAATTAGCAATTCGATGTGTTCCTATTACTTTCATGCTCAACCTGAAGAGTATTTTCTTATGCGTGATCATATCACAGGCAACTGGCAGAAAATCTCATAATGAAGGTGACCAATATAACCAATGATTTCATTTAACTTTGAAAGGAGTAAATGGTTCCACATCAGTATTCAGATTGTAGAAATGAAACATGAATTAATGAATCATAAATGCCGGTGAAAATTGAATTAAAAACTTGAAATTTCAGCCAAGAAAGCACTAATAATATCGCGACTTTTTCATGAAGACTTTCATTATAATACAATTCACAAATTCCCTTGATAATCAGCTTGATTCCCACTTAGTTAGGATGCTTATTGGCAAATATTAATTCCCTTTGATATCCAAGTTGTTTCTTACTACTTATTTAGGAGAGTCATCTCGGTAGTATAAAAATTGGCAAATTTTGACTTTTTTCAAAAGTGCTCAAATAATTTTTTGGACCACGGGAACGTAATCTCCGTGAAAAACTGAATCTTTTGACATAAAAAATTTCACTGTATACAGATACTTGTTTGAGTCGACACTCTATCTATATATCCCTACTCTATGGGCTCAGTGCTTCCGAGTATAAACAAAGGTCATTTGTTTATCTATTTTTCTCTTGAATGTGTCAAAAAGTTGAATTTACTGTGAAATATACCGTCATCGCAGTACCGGCGCTATGATATTCCCTTCCTTCCGATCCAAATCATTGATCGGAAGACGTGTGTGAACCTTTATATTTTAACTTGAATTTCTCATTAACGACTACAAATTTGTGAAATCTGAGATTCATGATCAAAAGGTTGAAATTGAAAAAGTAAGAGTTGTTTTGAATAGAATCACGCTCTAATAAAATAATGATTCCGCTGAGTAGCTCCGCTAAATTCATACATGCATATGAATGTTTTGCGATATTGCCTCCTTTAACCACATTATTTTGAAAAATGAAGCATTTACACATTTGTAATCAGAGCAATAAATTGGATCAGGTAGTGCCAAGATAAAACTGATTTGCTGCACCTTACAGCGGAGCTAAGACGTTGCAGGTTCCGCTGACTTCACAACGGGACCACTTTTATCTGTAAACTTGAATTTCTTAAACATGACTGCGAATTTGTGGAAGCTAATCCCAGATTCGTGATCAGGAGGCTGAAATTGATAAAGTGGAAGTTGTTTAGAATAGAGTCTGGCTATAATAAATAATGGCTCCGTTGTGTGATTCCGCCAACTTCACACAGGTATCGGAAATACAAATAAGTCAGATAAATCAAATAAATGTAAGTAAATCAGAGGAGGCGCATTGCTTAATTTCCTCCTTGAAAAGTGAGAAACAAATCTTCCAGAAACCACACTTTAAATCTTTTAGTCAGTCTGAATCTTGGCAGAATGCAAGCGCAAAGTTTATTATCGTCTCCTAGTAACTACAAGCATCGATATCTCAGTGTTGTATATTCGGATTGAATCTCAACAGAGAGGCGAAATAAAACAATAAGTCATTGTTCGTTTCACTTGTGGGTACATGCGGTGAACGCTACAGTGATCAATAACAATAATGAAAAACAAATAGAAACTATAATGGTCATGGAAAGAAAGGAAGTAAAAGGCGATCTAAATGCACATTCCATGACAAGTTATTTAAACAAACGAATAAGAGAATTTTCAGAACTTGTTCGAGGTGCTCGGAGGCCTCTTCTGCACTGAGCATCATCAAGCAAATCTCTCAGCAGATGTATTTCGCAATAATTTCAAAATATTTGTCCCCCAAGACTCTTGGGCCCTACAGTCTTCTTTCATGCAGGCATCTGGCCCAATTGTGTGCATCGCCCTCTTCTCAAGACACCGAAGTCTGTGCGAAAGATAAGCGGAGGCATTACAAAAGGGCGCGAACGAATAAGGCAAGAGAGTGCGGATAAAAGCAACGCTAAATTGAATCATCGCACTTTTGCACCAGCAGAACGTCGCTTATTGTGTGACAAAAACAATCTTTAATAAATCCTTTCTAGAAGGTAATCAATGTGAACATTCCAGCTCATGCCGCACGTGAAGAAGATGCTTAAATGAAGAAACTTGCTTCACATAAAATTTGCCAGAAATCTTAACAGATTGGGTTTGAAAGTTGCACTTTGTGATTATGTCATCACTGCACAATGACCAAGACGATATATTGTTCCACCCTTCCTGCAAACCTCATCGCTGCAAGTGAGGTGTTTTCCCGGGAGCAATTGCAATCAAACTTAGAATATCCAGCCGGAAAAGTAGAGGAAGAACTATTAGTGTTAATACCCGTATCACTGTTTCTGCTTTTATCGAGATTTTATATCTTTCCGATATGCCGAAAACCAAATTTGTGATTTTCAACAGTAGGCATGTTTCTGCTGCGTTTTCGTAGTTCAACTAGAAGAATATGGAAGAAAATCTGGAAAGAGCAATAGCAGAATTGTCGAAGGATAATAATAGTGGTCAAGTGATTTCAGTCAAGTCATTGTGAGTGAATTTTATCTGTAGAACAGTGACAAGCTCGGATTTCATCTTCAACTTATTTACGATTCTCTTCTTTACATTCCACCTGCTCTAGTGGAAACAGAGAGAGTGTTTTCCATTATACCCTTTTACCTATTTTTGTATCAAGTTTCACAGACATTGGTCAGACAAAACATCTGGTGTCTTGCGCTTCATACGTTTCTAACATTTATCAGAAAAAAATCTTTGAAATTAATGACTTTATCTTATAACCGGTAATACCGGTTTTATCACTGCTTAAGTGCTGAAATACCGGTATTGGAAAAATGTCCGATATTGCAATTCTACTCTATCTCTTTTATCAACTCTCCCGCTTGGATAGCGTTCTAATAGAACCTGGATGACCTTTTATCAGAAGGTCGTGGTCTACTTTCTATCCTCTCGCTTGGATGACGTTCAGTTAGAACCATAGTGATGCTTTATCAGAGGGAGGCGGTTTATTTTCAACCCTCCCGTTAAGATAGCGCTCTGTCAGAAACAAGGTGGTGTTTTGTGACAGGGTGACAATCTATTTTCAACCTTCCCGCTTGAGCGGCATTCTGTTATAAGAATATGGTCCATTTTCAACCTCTCCGTCAAGATGGCGGTCTTCTTTTCAACCCGTTGGCGTTCTTTTAAGTGGTGGCAGTTCTATTGGTGGTATGTTTTTCACTTATTTCTGTGAAGAAAAGTTTTGAAAATTCGCTTCACTTTGTACCTTCTACTTTTCAAACTACTATTTCAAAATGCGCTTTACGAATAGTAGACTGCAGATGATACCAAACGTTCTTTTCTAATATTTGTATCCAACAATTAATGCTAATTTGTCTGCTAAGTAAAATGTCATTCTAAAATGAAGCAGTCGTAAAGTGCGTGTTGTTTAGCCCACTGATCCCAAATGCTGTGAACTATTAGAGGATCGTTCACTAGAGATCTGACGGTATTTCTTGGATAATCTTTTCAATGTGATGAGAATAATTACTCACCTTGATAACTCATGTATAACCTGTCTGGCTGTCTCCGGGCAGCTTCCGTAGAAGTAGGAAGTGTAGATGCCAGTAATGTAATAAATAGTAATGCTAATAAATGCTAAATAATATGATAATGTTAAATGCTAAGACGAAGAATCCTATGCAATAAGTACGAGAAACCTGGAAATCGTTAAAAATCAGTATATCACATCAAGAGATAGCTATATAACTGATTTATTGGCTGCAAAGGGTTTTCATTCATTAATTGATTAGCATCAGTGACGATTCAGCATTTCAAGAGGATTATGAAAGGTTGTAAGGTATGGATCTCTGCTTCGGTGTCAAAGGCCTGTTTTGGAGAATAAAATTCCTCAGAATAAATCTGCATCCCTTTTATAACGCTGCGCCTTTTTGCGATGGTGTTCCTAAAACCAACACGACCTTGCTTCCATCCGCTACGATTATATTATTGCAGAGTTTCACCAAGAAGCCTTTGTAAAAGCTATTTGTTCTTTCTCCATTCCCAAAATGCTGGACCGACTTATCAGCCAAAATTATCAATGTGTTCAATAACACTAGCAGTGCTATAGAAACTATTTTACTATTGAAATTCCCTCTGGAAGATCTCTGGCTAAAGACAACTTCGTACCACAGCATGTGATATCTAGTTGTGTGAATGTAATTACATAAAATGTCGCTGCAATGGCGCTGACATAGAGATCGATGCATAAAAGATTCGAGGATAGCGGTTTCCGCAGTTCAGACTGGACTAGCAATAACAAACATAAACAAAAATTCAAAATTACATGTGCACGGGTTTTTTCAAGCTAAATTTCATGAAAGACCGCACTAACAGAAAAATCCGCAATCTCATGAGAAATCATAAGTTACGGATGACATTGATCAGCAAATCAAATCGCAAACTGCAGAATTCCATAAAAAAATTAAAAAATTACTGCGCACCAAAACAGTGATATTTGTGGTCGAATACCCTCTAAATAGTAATTGTGTGACTCGGCAAACGTTCTCTTGCACGCATTGCAGCAGGTTCTATGTTGGTAAAACAAATCGCCCATTTACAGTTTGGATAATTGAACCATAGAGCACCACTCGGGTTGAGGTTATTGACCTTTCAATCTTAGTAAAGTGCAGCGATCCTGTGGAAACCCTCATGTCTGAGCCGAGGTATATCAAAACTCTCAGTTCTGGTCTAAACCGCAAACAAGAAATGACGCATTTTGTTGATTGGATTAATCTTGCTCGCTCATGATGCGATAAAATACAGCAGTTCACCGGATTTGGACCATTTTATCGAGTTGATGCCCCAGAAAACGAGCAAAGCTTGAAACATCGGGTTGTGCATAATTTTATCTTAATCATTTTAACGACTGAAATTAAAGGAGACATTGCATTATTACTTACTTTAGGTAACAGTATGCAATTGTCATATTCTGCACCATGTGAATCCACGATACTTGCATAATTCCACGCAACATACCGCCTCTATGGTCCGTTTATTGCCCGCTAAGGCATCAGAAAATTGGGGTCAGTTCGGCCCCTTGCAAGTATGGGCAAGACAAAAGAAATAAGGTCCTTACATTAACCTGCTACTTACGCTCCTATCCTTCATGACAGCTGATGTGACAACTTGCAAATGATAAAATCTTTTTATTGTTAGCTAGAGGCCGGCTTTGAACTTTTTGAAAGCTCATGCTGTGTAATTATTGAGTCAGAAAATGTTTTGCGCAACAGGAGGAGTCTGCGGTGCACCTAATGGTGCGAATCACCCTCACGCTGTGCCTACTATTCGTTTGAAAGTCTCGCATCTAGTTGTTAAAACACTTATCATCCTGTCAGCTGTCAGAAATGATACATAACACCAATTCCTAAAATTTCAAAACAATTCGTGTTTTAATTAACTTTGAATCAATTGATGATCATTAATGGCGCTGATCAGAGAGAAGGACAGTATTCATGGTATAGAGAAGATACTTTAGAGCATAGATGGGCAAACGCTTTTTTTAAATAAAATTATTTTTCCATAAATAACATTTTATGTATATTCATAAATGACATGTGGCAGTATGCAACTTATAATATATTAGCAATTATTGATAAATTGACCGGTAATTAATAATACTGACAAGCAATTTTTAAGTGACCAAATTTTGTCCCCTATTTTTTACCATTTTTACCACAATTTTTACCATACAACAGAGGTTTAGAAGTTCGTGATGGCTCGTGCCAAACAGACGGCACGAAAATTCAACTGTGGTAGGACTCCAAGGAAGCAACTTGCGACCAAGGCTGCTCGAAAATTAAGAAGTCGCATAGATATCAGTAGGAGAGTCTAGCCCCCGTTTGCCCAATTTGCACTTAAGTACATGCCCTGCTCTTTCATCGGAGCACACGCCCACGCATCGGGTAGCGAAGAAGACAGGAAACAGAGCACACGCCCACGCATCGGAGCACGCATCGGCGCACTTGGGGGTTGAGCACGGAGCACCAATCGGAGCACGCGGCGCCGAGCACATGTGATGAGTCACAGCAGGGTATATAAGGAAGGCGCTGTCAGAGAAATTCATTCTCATCATATGCCGACAACAGCAACGTTACGCCCTCTGGCTGCGACACGTCATCCCAAGGAGGAGATATCCTATACACCTTATTCATCGAAAGACTTTATTGTGGAACGAGATTGTAATACGCTGTATATTATTCCGACAAAGGAGAAGAGTGTGTCGTTAGAGAAGATTATTGCAGAGCTTCGTATTCAGTTGTTGAATGTAATACTGTATGGACCACGCTTCTTGTTTGATATTCGAACATCTGCAAAGTTCCCCAAAGGTGCACTGGACGTGTCCTATCGCTATTTGAACATTGGTGACGATTGGGACGTGGAAGAACTGATTGATTCGTTGCAGAAGAAGTTACGTTCTCAACTGGAGTGTCATTATTTTGGAGGAATCTTGTGTATGCAGATTGACATTGGGTTTGGTTCATTGTTTACGTAAGATACATGATCTGAACCACGATATAATGGAGCCACCAACAAAGAAGAGGCGAACCACAGTCCGTCCCCGCCCTCAACCCTATTATGAGTGCGAGTTTTGCAATAAACGCTTCCGACTGTTTTCACAATGCATCCGTCATGGACGCAAGGAGATAGGGAAGGAGTATTGCGATCGTTGTGGGAAATGGTGGACTACCGATCATCAGTGCTCACTGGATAGAGGTTATTGGGGCGACAAGGAGAGTGAGTTCACCTGCCTGCTTTGCAAACAAGACTATAATATGGAAGCTTACCATAAACATCCATGTGTGGGTCGGTGCAGGTACTGTGATGAGAAGATTCAGGAGGAGGAGAATGAATGGAATGATCATTTATGCCCCTATTTGAGCATGTATATGCCCACCGAACCCTTGGACCCGAATCGCCCAGTGGAGCCGGAGAGTACGAATTCATATCTGTACGACTTGTCAAAAGTGAAGTTGGCACGCTGTCCCTGGTGTCATAACATGTACCAAGCACTCTTCTTATGGGAACATGTTTGCAAAAAACATAAGGAGGTGTGTGGATGGAATCCGTCGTGGAGCAAGACGAATGAGGCATGCGACAACTTTGTCTATATGTGTGTCTGTGGTGAGATGCTACATCGTGACGTGGAGGAAGAGAAGGTCCGTCAATTTGTCTCGCTGCATAAGGAGCATATGGCCAAGAAGATATGGAAAAATCAGCGCGAAAAGTTGAAACGGATATATGAGAGTCAACCGAATCCACCCAAGGAAGTGAATAGTGTCCCCCAAGCCTCGCTTCGACCAGAGAATAGAAATCGAGACCCACGCAAATATTCATTTGACTTTAGTAAGAAACGAGGGAGACCTCTGAATCCCATTGTTTTTAAGAACCAATTGAATTGGTTCACGTATAATGTAGATTTGGATGATGAATAAATGTAGTGATCAATCTCCTATTCTTGTGACTAAGTTCTGATTGGGAAGCGTAAGAACTAAGTAGAGTCATCTAGCCTAACACAGCAATCATGCAACGTGGAGGTATTTATCGCGGAAGCCGTCTTCAAAAAGGCGGAGGTCAGAAAGGGGGTATTTACCGTGGTAGCCGAAGACAAAAGGGTGGAATCTACCGCGGGAGTCGTAAACAAAGAGGAGGTATCCTCCCATTTTTACTCCCCCTCGTCCCTGCACTTATTGCCGCAGGGAAAGCTGCAGCGTTGGGAGCAGCGGGTGCAGCCGGTGCCGCAGGCGTAAGTGCTTTAGCGAATAAAATATCAGGAGGAGGAAAACGTCGAAGGAGACATCATCATCGCTAAACCAATCATGTTGAACACCACCCTAGGGACGGGTATATAAGTCGAGACACACAAGACGAGATTCATTTCACGATGCGTCGGATTCAGCATTTGGGCGAGCTCATGCAAGGTTCTTATTCCATTACATTTGATCATCCTAAAGTACAACAATGGTGGGTGGAGCAGAAGAAGCCGGTACGCAATTTCATCGTATTTGATACGGAAGGAGATCCCATGCAGGAAGTCGCTGCCATTTGGTGTTATTATACACCCAGAGATGATAAACCGAGTGGATATGTGACCATTACATCGCGCTTCCATGACTTTATCAAACATGAGACATCGGGGTGTGATGTTTTTGCGACTCATTTTATTCACGGGCTCAACCCACGTGTGATTGGAAAATGTGGTGCAGAAGAGAGTGTGATTATTCACCGTTTTAATGGCTGGGTCCATGAAATGACACGCGAGTATGGAGACGCGGAACTGATTGTAGGGAATGGATTATCGGAGATGGAAAGAGCTTGGTTGAAAAGCATAAAACTCTTGGAAAAAGTGACCATGGATAGTATTTCTCTCCCCGAATGGTCTCAACGCATTGACTCTCATTGGAATATATTCACCTCATGTATGCGGGATAGTGAAGTGTATAGACTTGGTTACAAGGAACATATGCGTCGCGGATGCAACTGGATGAATCATTCCCAGTATGAAGGGAAAGAAGCGTACCGTCGAGCCCTGTTACATTTACGCCGAGGGAAAGCACTCACAGAAACGCAAGCTGCCAAAGTACAGTATGGGTACCACTGTGCGCTGTCAGATGTGGTTGAGATTCTCCTTCATTATTGCTTTGAACTACACTATCGACTTTATGTGCATACACTGTATTTAAATTATGATTCCTGTGAAGCTGCATGGGCCTGGACCAAGGTTGATCACATCACTGTGATGCATGAATCAACCACGGTGGACAATGGACAACTCCACAAGTCTTATATTGTTCATTATTGTAACTTCAGTGATTATGCCGAACATCGTACCTTGTGCAAGAATAATGCATGTTGTGAAATAACTCAAGAAAGTGCATCTCTATAATAAAATGTTATTCCAATGACCTGTTATTTTTGATAATCATTGACTTGGGAATGATAGCACTGTCAATTTTATGAACGATTTCCAATCTTTAAATTCAATCATTGATTTTAACTTCTATTCTATCATGATATGTCCTATAACCCAGTTCACCCTTGAATAAAATAGTCAAACCTTACCATGTATGTTTATTGAGAAGAAAACAAGATAGAAAGAATGATTACATTTAAAAAACCCAGTCACTGACTTCACTTATAAAGTCCACACTGTCCCAGTTGGCGATAGCTTCGTTGATGTTGTCAAGCTCTGTTCGACGGTTCAAATAAGCACTAAGGTTCGACAATGGTTCGCGAAAGGGACGGCGAGTGGGTCGAAGATCGAGTTCAGGATAGTCATCGGAGCTAGGTGTCGTATTCTCCTTCTCGTCGTCTAGAAAGTCAAGTTCCCGATTCTCGCTGATCAGACTTGGTGGTCCGGGATCGGTGACGGAGGGTGACGGTGGGATGGGAAATGGCCCATCGATGGTGGGTGGCGTCGGAGGTAGGGAATACGGTCCATCAGGATCGGGAATGGAGCCCCAGTTCGAGGGAAGGTCTGTTGGAAAGTCATCATCATCTTCATCGCTTGAAGGATCTGGACTGTCCGGTGAGGAAGATAATGGACTTGGACTTCCTGGGGTCGGTGGTGGAGTGTCTGGGACCACAATCAACATTTCCCCTTCACTATCCATATCGTGTTGGTGTTGAAAATTACTTCGTTGTAGTATGTTAGTAGGATCCACTTGTCGGAATTGGAGTTCGTAACGTTGGTAAATCATGTTCACGAGTGTTATGAAGGTGGAACATTTTCGACTTGGCTTTATAGTGTTGTAAATGTCCCATCCCCTGCTCCGAGCATTAGACGTGCCCCATTCCATGCTCGGAGCACAGAACGGAGCATTGGGTGTGCCCCATTCCATGTCGGAGCACCTATCGATTGGAGAACTAGGTAAAAATAGAGAAACGATCAAGACACATACATGATGGAAGACTTTCACGTGTACACCTATCCAAATCAGCTCATTATTTATCCGAAAACGACATGTCAACCGCACGCGATGTTGGAGAAAGTGATTCCCTATGTGAAGGAGAAGATCAAAGTGAAGCCTGAATGTGAACTCTCCATGGATACATTCATGATTTATGAATACAAAAGAAATGGTTCTCCACCATTGATGGGTGCCAGTGAACGGTATTATGAAAGTGACGTCGAAGAAATGGATGACTATTTAGCCTCACTAAAGAACGTATGGGACTATGAATTTATGGACAGTGATAACAAAGAGATTCTTGGTGTCTATTGTATAACGTTTAATTTTGAATATTTCTCTGTTGGATGGACATCAGAAGAAGAAGAATATGTAAGCGACGCAGACTAAGTATGAATAAAGAATGTCGTTGTATGAATCATGTTGCTTTTCCATATTATAAGCATTCTGCTATTGGGGTTGATAGATTTGGAAAAACATGCTACTGGTACTCCTTTTTCTTCTGAGAGAGATTGTACGCATACTCACCGCGATGAGTGACTATTTAAGTTATGGATCCTCACGCTCTCTCAAATAGATCATGTTACTCCTACCCTATTATCGAAAAAGACGACATCGCCCTATTCGGACAAGACATCTTCGAAAAAGACGATCGCGTGAAAGATGGACATCACGCCCACAGACAGTTCGACCACTCCTTCGCACCAAGCGCGGATGAAGATCCTTATTGATTTTTGGTTCGATGAACGCATCCGAGGCAATGATATCCCCACATTAGAAGAGTTTACCGACACGTCCACCGTCTATTTGAATCAATTGGTACTGAATGACCGCTATTCCATCGTGGGACGTGTGTACTTACTCATGGTTATTTTTGAGGATGACGTTTTGTATGAGGACACACTATGGAAGTTTATGAATGAAAAACATTTGACCTATGTACAAGAGCTGTATCATAAACGTGTGATTTCAGCAGCAAGTCTTATTTATATCAAAGAGACATTGAATCGTATCTGTGCTCATTTCAGTATTTTGTTTCAATGGCCAACAAATGTATTTAAGCATGCACAGGAACACACCACAAAAATCAACCATGAAGGGAGGAGCGCGTGAAAGTGAAGAGACCCTGACGTTGCGAAAATTGAGAATAACCCTATGTCCTATCTGTAAATGCCCTTATCAAAAAGATCGTCTGAGAAGACATATTTTTAATTCACACCATCTAAAATATAAATCAAAAGAAGAGATCAAAAGCAAGTGAAGAGTTCATCTATGCATGTCTATGCGGGGAAACCCTCGATGGAACGGTGGATAGGAAGACAGCTCAACAATTTGCGCGTCAACATACCCATATTTTAAACGAGCGAATGGAGGGAGAAAATGTGAGCAAACTGAAGTATATTATTCAACAGCATGTTCCGAGACCCTCTTTGAAGGTGTCCTCTACGTTGACAGGACAAGATCGTCAATTATCACCCACCGCACGTCGTGCAACCCCCTTGCGACCCCCTCAACCTATGAATACAGATTTGGATGCAGACGATAGTCTAGAAGCACTCATTCGACCCTCTCCAGCAAATCATCGCGCCTTAGCAACACCTGGTCCGTCTCACGCTATGCTACAAGCTGTCGTGAAAAGTATGGTTGACGATCGAGCCAGAGTGGATGCTCCCCCGGATCCCACCCATACGGTCCATCAAATACAAGAAGAATGGAATCGATTGCCGCCGGATGTGTTAGCCATGGCTGCGAATGAGATTGATATGAGTCCTCTATCGTTAGAGAATATTCAACCTACACTAAGTCATGTGACATTTGATAACTACCCAGGTCCTGTCAATGATCACAACAGTTATGTCCAAGCCATGTCGAACACAGTGGGAAATCCAGAGGTACAAGAATCAAGAGAACCTCGCCAACAACACTCGGTGGGGGTAGGAACCCCTCAACAACAACACTCAGTGGGGGTAGGAACCTCTCAACAACCCATGGACGCACACCCCGTGGAGGAAAGAATGTTTTATCCAGTCAATTCACCTGTCATTGACAACTCCCACGAATACATTATTTAACTGAACAATTTGAAAAACAGCGCCATTGTTCAACTGTTGAACGATTCTATTCGTCTCCATGAACGTCATTTAAATGCTCGCAAACGCATCTTGCACGTGTTGGAAGATGCATTTAATCAACACATTCATGAACCCAATCGTACAGATGGCAATGGAGACTATTTGGATGAGACATTGGAAAGCATGCGTGACTTGCTGACTCAAAAGGAAGAGTTTATTGCCCACTTAACCAACCAAAATGCAGACGTCCACGCACGCTACATGAATTTGGTGAACGCCATGTAAACTAAGTTATGTGGGATAGAGGATGATAGACAAGAATGACGTGTCAGTGTGAATCATGTTCAAGTCGACGTCAGGACTTTACCAATGTACTGAAATCCCTAAGTTCAGGGATAGGATGCTCGAAAAAGAAAATTAACCGTCATGTCGATCAATTGCCTGAGGAATATGTCAAGGATATGCAAGCACTCATGAGCAGAATGCGAGAGAATCCAGGGAAATTAACACCTTTACAGCACGAGTTTATTCAATCTTATAAAGGAATTCTCCGCAAATTTGTGAAACCACCCCCTCAAACTCGCAAATACTTGGGCCAAAAACGGAAATTTAACAAGAAACAAATCCCTTTCGCACAAGCCTATGCCATGGCATATCACGATAATCCAGCAGCTTTCAAACAAGCCTTACATGCATCGATCGGTTCCAAACACCAAGTAAACCATACCCACGTCATCAACACTATCATCATGGACAATGTTCAATCCATAGTGAACACACTTTCAACAGCCAACGGAGGAGACTTAAAATGTTCACTCATTGGTTCATTCAAAGAAACCCTATCACAATTCTTTACACTCGTCATATTCATTTTGGTTACCCTCTTATCTGGTCGAAAAATGATGAAAGATATCAAAAAACGTAAAGAGAGTGGAAAACCCTTACTCGATGTGGAAGTCGTCAATTATGATGTGTCCAAAACGCCTATACTCAACCCCACCAAACCGCACAATGAAATTCCCATGAAATCGAACGATTTATCGAAGAGTGTGAATAAGACACGTTCACACAGTAAAATTCCTATGAAATCAAACGATATACCGAAGATTTAAAGGATGATTTTCCCATGACATCGTTAAAAATACTACGGATTTGATGTGTTATTTTCCCATGATATCAATCGATTCACTGTGACTTTGAAGAACACACTCTGTTACAAATCCTCGTAAAATCAGGTGATTTATCGAGAATTCTGAGGTCCTTTTCCACACCAAATCGACCGATGTTATCGTAAAATGACTCAGCGAATTCCCATGAAATCAAGCGATATCTCGTGAATTTGACCTACAAAAAGGGACAAGCCCAGTACACCACCAAAAATGAATGATTCATCGTGAATTTGACGGAGCACCAATCAGAGCACTTGTATGCGTGGGCGTCAACCAATGAGAAGAAATTTTCCCACGCTCAACTCTATATAAACTGAGCCATTTCAGTCATTTTCATTCAGTCATGGGTAAACGTACGAACACGTTGGAAGCTCCTCTCGCGAAGAAGGTGAAAGTCACGTATTCGTCAGATACACCGACATCGAAGCCAGTCTTTGTTGAAGCGACGGAGCCCTATTTCCATACGAATGGGAAAGCTGAGAAGAACTACCTTACCAAGGCACATCCACAGTTGGAGCCTCTGCCCATCACACGGCTGGTATTGGGCAAGAAATGGGGTAACACTGGATATTATCCCATTCGCGGAGAGAATGCGATGATGGATGCGATGGATTGGCAATCACGACGAGACATTTCAAAACTCGTGTTTGCCACGGGATTTTATGGATGGCGTGCACAAACGTACAATGACGCTGGGTACGGTTCCGATCAACTCTCCTCCCTCTTCACCATTTCTCAAGCCGTCTCACGCGATCTGGAGACGTTGGAAGATGCGATACAATCCCTCTACAAACAAGTCCAACCCGAATCTACCTACAACCTCACCTCCTGTCTCGGTTATGTACACAAGAAATCGGCCTATGACAGTGTCTTTATGAAGCTGAAGCAGGACACACCCATCTTCCTGATGAAGGAGAATGGAAAGAACAAGAAGGTTAGTTTGGCCACTCTTGGACATGTTCTTGCCAATCTCAAGGCGAATACCTTCCTTCAAGCAAATACCATCTTCCGCGTCACAGGCATATACTATAATCCACAGACAAAGACTCTGAAACTGTGTTTTACTGTGGATCAAATCCAAGTCCGTATCAAACAGGTGGAGGAATGTCAGAGCACAGCGGTGGGGGAAAAGAAGAAGAAGAAGAAGACAAAGCTGACACTCGATATAAAGAAGGCACACATTCCCTCCAGTGGTTTATTTGATCTGATACACATGGTGCAATCTAAACAAGACATTGATTGGGAGGAACTCAAACATTTTATAGAGGATCTCGATCATCTCTCCCAATCAGAGGACAGCATTGCACTTATGAAACAAAAGGAGGATGAGATGACAAACATGCTTTCTCAAAGGTGGAGTGCTCAACCCACGGAGGAGGAGGATTGGAAGATGATGCGGACGGATTATGCCAAGGTGCAAGCACTCGGCGTGTACATTCGCATCCGGGAAGAGTCACACGCGCTGCATATCTTTGACGGTGATCAAATACAAGCCGAGAAATGGATCAATCGATTCCTCGAAATGTTCAAGGATATGGTGGAACACAAACAGGAGAGTCAGTGGTATGTGTCATCCTCATGGTACAAAGCAGGACAGTGTGTCAATGAGAAGTGGTCTGTGTTGAACTATATTGAACATTATTTCATTGTGCGTAGTGCCTACGAAATCCATCGTCGCGCCTTTCCCAACATGTTGAAGGAAGCATTTGCACGGTACAATATGAATCCTCTTACCCATGACATGGAAAGGACATTGATGAGTGAAATGGTGACTGCTCTTGAAAACTCACTCTTTAAAACATGTACACGTGGACGTTTTCTTCCACCTCTTCTTTATTCTGGAAATGATTCTATGTTTTGGAAACTATTTTAAGTTATGTTTAATACATGATGCATGGAATATATGTCTGACTTTTATGATTTGACAAGATGGATTTCCGTTTAGAGAATGACTCATCCATGATTGTCTCGGGTCCTAGTAAATCGGGAAAGTCCACGTTTGTGGCGAATATGATCAAGAACCGTCATACTTTATTCAAAAAGCCCATTCGTAAAGTCTGGTGGTATTATGGGATAGAAAGTCCATTTTCATAAAGAGTTACAAGAGGTGATCTTGAAAATGGGTGTTCCTACCCAAGATGATTTTGATCAATTGCAAGAAAATGATTTAATTATTCTCGATGATTTACAACAGGAATCTCAAAACAATGAAACTGTGACGGGCTTATTTTTAAGAGGATCTCATCATAAACGGTTTTTCGCAGTGCAAATCACACAGTATTTGTATGGTGATAAAGAACAACGTATTCGTAATGGCAATGTCCATTATTTGGTCGCGTTCATTAATCCGAGAAATCAACAACAATTGGCTCAATTCATGGGGAAAATGCTCCCAAAAGGCAATATGAGCGTCGTACATGATATTTTAACGACATTGGTTCAAAAGTATGGGAATTATGCCTACCTCTTTATTGATTTCACTACGAATTGTCCGTTTGAGTACCGATTTCGCACCAACTTATTTAATCCACCTATGATTGTGTTTAAGTTAAGCAAAAGACCCAATAAAACGAAAATGGACTTTAGTGAATTAGTGGTGGTTCCCAAATCTGACATGAATGAACACACCGGTGGCGGACAGCAAATGGGCGGCGGTGGTGGTGACAGTACCCAACTGATGTCGACCATGTTGCAACGTCAAGCGGAAGATCAGAGGGTGAGAACCATGATGATGACTCCTCAGCAAGCCCATCTTGACCGTATTGCACGAGATATTGTGCGTCACCGTCCTACTGCCAATGATATCGCTGCATGGAACGCCCGGTTGTATTTGTTCGATAAAGTTCGTCGCCAATTTTTCAATTTGGACAATGATCATGGGAAGCGATTGGAAAAACCTCTGCTCACGCACACCGCAAAACCTCCGCTCACGCACGCCACAAAACCTCCGCTCACGCACGTTGCAGATCCACCCGTCCTCAAGCGATCGAAAGGGAAAGTCGTCAAACCTTCTGTTGTCACCTCTCCCAAGACGAAGCGATCTCCCTTGAAATCATCCATCAATACTCGTTTAAGTAAAAAAGGAGTTCTTGAATTGGGATCCTATGGCTCACCATTCAGGTAATGGCAACGGCAGCCGCGCCAATTGCCTCCTCATTCTTATCGCGTATCTTTGGACGTTGTTGCGGCCAAGGCAACGCAGACGACAGCGCAGAGACACAGTACACCATCACGGCGAGCTTTAATTGTTGTTCCAACGGGAATACCGCCTATCTTCAACCCCCACGTCAATACCAAGCAGATTGTGTCGATGGAGGAGGTGTTGCACAAGATTTATTACAATCCCAAACATCCCGCTGGCTACGGAAGCGTCAATGCACTTGCTGCTGCTTCACATTATTCAAAAACAAAAGTCAAACAATGGTTAATGCGTCAACCGACCTACACCCTTCACAAATCTCGATTGCATCGTATTAAACCCTTGCACCCGTATCGTGTACGCGGTCCGCAAATTCAATTTCAAGCGGATATTGTCGATTATCAAAAGTATGCACAGCATAATCGTGGCTACAAGTATATTCTCATGGTGATGGACATCTTTACACGCAAAGCCTGGGCATTCCCTCTCAAAACCAAGAGTGCCAAAGAAGTGTCGGGGGTTTTAGAAGCCATTTTCGCAACCATTCCCACCCCGCAACGACTGCAAAACGGATCAAGGTCGTGAATTTTATAACCGACCGGTGAAAGACGTCTTGGACAAGCACGCTATTGAATTGTTTTCCATCTACAGTCCCTATAAATGTGCTCATGTCGAACGATTGAACCGTACGGTGAAGAATAAATTGGAACGTATCTTTACAGCCACCAATGACAAGAATTGGGTGGATTATATCGCAGATGTCATGTATGCATACAATCACAGCACCCATTCATCCACAGGTTTCACCCCGATGGATGTGAATGCCTCCAATGCCGAGGAAGTGAAACGAAACAATGCGAAACGTCTCCGACAAAACTATAAAAAGGTTGCAGTCCCGGGAAAGTCTATCCCTGTGGGAGCACGGGTACGTATTTCACGTGATAAAGGAACGTTTGGACGAGGGTATGAAGCGAATTGGTCGACGGAAGAGTTCATTGTCTCCAACATTCTCAAGAACCCCATGGTACCAAAATGTACAAGATCAAAGACTTGAGTGTAGAAGAGATCAAAGGATCCTTTTATGCTCAGGAATTACAAGTGATTCATCGGGAGGAAGAAGTCTATCAAGTGGACAAAGTGCTCAAGACCCGACGTCGGAATGGACGACCAGAATATTTTGTGCACTGGCAAGGTTATCCGGCCTCGATGAACTCATGGGTGACAGACTTAGAACCTCTAGGTAATGTACGCCGCTATTGATTTGTAATCATGCAGGAACTGCATGAGGAACAACATGTGTACTTGTTGAGCAATACTCAACCCCATTTGTATGACAATAAAGCCAATCATTTCTTTACACGACTGGAAAATCCACTTTTTATTCCTAAAGGAGAAACATGGGAAGTAGGCTTGAAAGAGTTTGGGTATGTGAATAATGTGGATACGATTCCCGAAGATTGTTATATTACCGTGGGGAAAATGGTGGATACGAAAGATTTGAAGGCCTATTTGCCTTATTATACGATGGAAGGGACCAATGTGGTCCGTCGTCACACCATTTTTGAATCCGATGAGGAATTGAAACGAGTCCCCATGATCACAGCGTTGGAATTATATACACGCCGCACCATTTCCAGCATGATGACTGTCACGACACATCCATCCTACTTGTATTATGGAGGCAATGGCATAGAGGAAGCAGATGTCTATGTGATTGACATTGCCCCATTTTCCCTGTTTCAAATCAAGGAATTCTCCGCCTTTCATTACGTCCTTGTGTTTTCCCCTCATTTGGCGGCCTCACTCTTATTGGACAAATGTGTCTATCATTTATCGTTGAAGGATGTCGTTCGGATCCATACACGACTCTCCATTCATCGAAAGGAATGTGACGTAAAGAAATATCCCGCTCATGACTATTGGTTCAGTGTGATTCCCTTACACCGCTGTCATTTTGCCAAACATGGGATTGAAAGGATGTTGGGAAATGAAATCTCAGTGCTCAATTTATTCAAACAATTAGAATGGTTTGGTGTGGGGAAGTTAGTGTTTCATTCATCCAACAGATTGTCCTTTCATGTAAAACATGCTTCCAGTTATACATTGTCTGCGATGGATTATGGAATCCTCTCCGAATTGCAGAAAATAGCCACTGTTACCATGGCTCCCCCAGTGACCTATCAGGATATACAACCCCTGAGTGATGATACGACACGTGCAGTGTGGATGAGGACGGATACCTTTGTGAGCTCTCTCAAACGCAATGCAAAGACCCCTCCTATTCCCAGAGGGCATATAGGTCTGTTTCATAATCTTCGCACCCTTCTTCCTAAACTGAGAGCGTTGATGAAAGCCGTGAAAATGTATCAACACACCTTTTTCCGAATGCAACATTTGGCCTCTAAAAAATGGATTGCTTTACCAACACGCACCATGAAAAATCAATTTATTTTCCCAGTGGAGTTTCTCAATCCACTCACCCCAAAAGAACGTGAAAAGGAGTATCCACATCCCAAGAAAAAACATGTATCATGGTTCAGAAACCGTATTGATCAATTGTATGACAAGATTGATACACAGTTACACAAGATCGATCCTACCCTTCATATAGCCGACGCTCCTGATTTAGTCACCTCCCGTTTCTTGCCTACCTATATCAACACACTGAATGCAAAGTACCGCAACATGATGCGCATCCTACGTCAACACAAGATGGAAGGTGTTTTAGTCTCTAAACGATTTGGAGCCAAGAAGCGATTGTTTGATACTGTCTTATTGAAAAATGTTCGACAATCGATTCAAAAGGAACAAGGTACAAAACGGCCCATCATTCATCATCATTTAGTTCATTCCCATCCTAAAGATGGGAAAGAAAATGTATTGGCCAGTGGTGTGGATATGCAGCATGAAACGGGGCAACATGCCCTTCCCTTCACATCTACGGAAAAGTATCATATCTACAACACGTATAATGTATTTGCCTATCATAGTTTGGTGGATTTGATGGAGCTGTATGGGACTATTCTCCATGATTTTGAAGTGAAACAGGAACGGTTGGCTACGTTAAGAAGGAGGGTGAAAGAATTCAAACCCACTGCAGGAACTGACAATCTTGACGAGATCGTTCGTGAACGAGATAGGG
Source organism: Prostheceraeus crozeri (assembly GCA_907163375.1). NCBI lineage: Eukaryota > Metazoa > Platyhelminthes > Polycladida > Euryleptidae > Prostheceraeus > Prostheceraeus crozeri. Next base: position 20,248 of record CAJQUW010004139.1, on the reverse strand, counting down.
TGAATGCAGAAGTGACTGTGTTGACATCGGATCTTTGTCAACTCATCAAGGGGAACAAACTGTTATTTTATGTGTCTAGACCTGAATCGTTTTATTACAAGAATTTAGAGAGTGATAAGACATGGAGTTCTATCGTCCCCACAGGTTATTATTCGTTGGAAACCTATTTGAATACCATCTTCCCCGCCCCCATGACATGGACCATCACATCCATGTCCTATCATTATGAACTGACCATCGATTGCACGGACGATATGGAAATCAAGATGGACCGACACTCTAAAGCCTATGAGATTTTCAAAACAGAACAAGTGACTACCTACGTGTGGGAAGAATGGATCTTGGAAATCCCCCTCAGCACGATTCATGTTCCCTCCTTTATCCTTCAGAAACAAACCATGGAATTGGACGCTCTCTTTGAAAAGAAGAGTGTCCCCTATGCATTGAGTGGGACCCATGTCTTGCTTCGAAACGGAAAACCGACACAACAGTATAAGACCGAGGATAAGAAGCATCCCAATATTCTCAACATCAAACATGGCGACTCTTTTGAGATTTTTCATACCCTATCTCATCTCCCTAGTCCATTACGCTTCAATTTACCCACGAAATATTATACCCTTCAATCCTTTGTGCAAGCTTTCAATCAAGCCATCCCCCTGCCTGATATGGTGTGGGTGACGTATACAACAGTGGGCGTCTTTCACGTGCTTCACTTTAAAATCGCGGAAGGGTATGGGTTGAAAATCAATCCCCCACAACTCTGGCAACACATGTTGAATCATAGTCATGAATATGGTATGTTCACCTATCATGAACAAACCTGTATACACTCGGAAACGCCGGAACATTGTTCTGCAAGTTACCGTCGGTATCAACAACGTCCAAAACATGTCACCCATGGGATGACATTACACATCTATGGTTTACCGGAATATACCTTTGATTATGCCAAAGGATGGAACCACACCCTCGACACCCTCTTCCCATGGAAAGGGAAGGAATTGGATCGCTTGTTTCAGAAATCCTATTTCCCTTATGCTTACGAATCGAAAGAGCTGTTGGCCAATACGTGTTTACAATCCTACTTGTTTGGAGATAGACTCTCTGATAAGAAATTGTATTCACCCGCTGTCGCGTATCAAGAAGGATCCACCCTGAAAGTCTGTAAAGATAGATTGACTTCCTTTATTGGATGGTTCAGTGAGGATATGCAACAGCTCATGACGACCATGATGGAACGCTGGCAAGAAAACATGTTTTATCTAGTGGATGGTATGGTGTTGGGAGTAGATGTGGGAAAACAAGATATTCAATCGGTGATGGTGAATACACATCCCACACCTCGCCCTTTTCTTCATCTCTATAGCAAGACCATGAAACCGTTGCACATCTATGACCACATGATTCGGCAAGGTTACATCAACCCCACCCTGGACATTTCTACCTCGTTTCATCGTGTCCGCATTCCCAAAGGGAGTTATACCTTGGAAGGACTCTTTTCTAAACTCCAAGTGAATTTACAGATGTGGACGGATGTATCCCTCTCTCTCTCGAAAGACCATTATTTGACGGTGAAAACCGCGGAACATGCCTTTATTGATTTTGGAGAAGCGTTGAGCTATCGTATAGGTCTACCTCAATCCTATTATGGACCCAATACACAGATGACAACACTCTCTCCCCTCAGCCTAACTCCCAATTCCTTCAACATTATCGTCTATTGTAATATTGTGGCGGAAAGTATTGTGGGAGGACAACGTGAACAAATCTTGAAAATTCACCCCATTGAAGAGAAACAACGTTTGGGGGAAATAGTGTCGTATGAAGTGTCCAATATTGATTATTACCCCATTTTTACATCCGCTATTGATGAGATTGAAATTCAGTTGCGTGGTGATGATGGCGAATTTATTCCAATTCATGAAGGACGATCCTATTTCAAACTCCATCTCCGCCGTAAGGAGACTAGGTAATTATGGACAGAGTGACACTCAACCATGCATGAGGAAACGATTCACTTGTTGAGTAATGCGCAGCCCAATTTGTTTCCTGAAAATAGAGCCAATCATTTCAAAAATCGCTTGGTTCCTTCCATCCCCATAGTCCATGGGGATCAATGGGAAGCCGGTATCTCCGTCGTCAACTTTATCAATACCCTTCAGACAATACCCGTGGATGTCAGCTTTAGTGTGGGGACATTGAAGGATCATCCTGAGACGATTTCGACCGTCTTTACATCCTCTATCCTTCCTGTCAAAACGGATTCACCGCGAGGAGAGCAAGGCAAACAAGGTGAACAAGGCAAACAAGGCAAACAGGGTGAACAAGGCAAACAAGGCAAACAGGGTGAACAAGGCAAACAAGACAAACAAGACAAACAAGGCAAACAGGGAGAACAAGGCAAATTTACGCGCTTCAACATTCCACGCGGTATTTATTCGGAGAAGACGTTGATGCAGTGTTTGAATCAAAATCGACAGCATGGACACAATTTCCACTTTTCTATCACTACATTGGCGCCTCATGTCCATGTTGTTTCAGTGGTCGTACCCCCACACTACAGTATGAAACTCCATCCTTTGCTCAAAGACATTCTTGGGTTTAAAACAGACTTACTCACTTCCTCACAGCAAGCGACTGCCCCGTTGAATTTGAATGCCTTTACCTACAATATTCTCCTGTATTGTAATATTGTAGGTTATCATTATGTAGGAGGTATGAAAACAAACTGTGTGTGTGATTCCCTACACGGGGAAAGATTATGGAGATAGTATTCATCATGAATTCCAGAATGTCACCTATCTCCCTGTGAAAAGTCAACAGGTGCAAGATATTGAAATCAAACTCATGTCGGATGACGGTCATCCCATCCCTATGACAGACGGACGGTCCTATGTAAAAATGCATCTTCGACGTCGCGCAATTAAGTAATTGTCTGTTCCCAAGCACATCAAGACACGATGACGAATCTCTTTTTAATCCGTAACCGAACACATTCCTCTGGACGATTGTTTGGAAGAGGTTCATTTATGCAACGCGGTGGATGGAATAAAGTGATTGGACAGAAAACACGCATGATTAGACCCCGTGTCACTGGTGTCAAGAAACCATCCATCCGTCTGCCCAAATCACTCAAAAAGAGTGTTCCCAGAAAACCCTCTCGAAAAACACCTCGAAAAACACCTCGAAAACCCTCTCGAAAACCCTCTCGACAAGCATCACGAAAACCTTCGCAAAAGGGAATTGTACATACGGTACAGAAAACATTGGGAAAATCGTTACGTACGACAGAGTTTCTCAATGCTGCGAAACAAGCTGTCACGGATGCTGTCAGCTCCACCGCACAAGAAGGAGTTCACCATCTTAAAAAGGGTGTGAAAGCGCTCGCCAAACGCACTTTACAGACTGCTCCCGAACGTGTTGTAGAAGCTATTCAAAATAAAGTGAGTCGGAAACGCGTCTTCACGGATGAAGAAGGAGATCGGGTGGAAGCACCTGCTCCTAAACGTCGCCGTGGTCATGTGGCCATTGCTCATCATACGAAATGGGGAAAAGGAAGTTTGATGGGGCGTTATCGCGGAGGAGCTAAACAACGCATGCTCTTTTAAGAACTAAGCAATCTTAGGACATCCGTTCCATCAAGCATGGCGGAAACCCCTGCCTTATTGGATGCGCGTTACGATGTATTCCAAAGTGATAAAGTCGATGTCTCGAGTACTTCTCAGCATACAAGCGTTCTGACGCCAGTCAATGGATTGGAAAATCCCGGTACCATTCAATTCACGGTCCCTCGACTAGCCATTCATTGGATGGATGTATGCAATGCCTATTTTCGCGTGGAAGTACAACTCATGAAACATGATTCGGCTAAAGGAGCAGACGTGCCATGTGAGGCGACAGACAAGGCGATTATTATCAACAATACGGCTCACTCCCTCTTTTCCGACATTACTATCCGCTTGAATGAACGCACCATTGAAGGAGGCAATGACTTGTATTATTTGAGAGCTTACCTTAGCAATCTTTTACAATATACCAATGATGTGAAGAATACACACATGGTCACACAAGGATTTACTGTTCCTCAAGTGATGTATGACACGGAGTATGATGCAGCGACGAAGACGATAAAGACTAAGGCGGTAGAGTTTACAGATAAAGAGAATGCACTCAATCAAGCCATTCTCAAACAATGGTCAGACAACAAATTTAAACGTACCTTTGACTTTCCCCTGAAATGTAATTTGTTCCAACAAGTGATTGCTCTGCCCCCAGGCATGCAACTGGATCTCATTTTCACCTTGAATAAACCGGAATATGCCATTTATGATATGGAGCATTCTGCAGGGACAACCTCTACAAAGTACAAGTTCAAAATCACGTCTTTCCAATTGTATATGCCCATGCTCACCCCGAATGCAGAACTGCAATTGAAAACTGCGAATCGACGCAAGACAGAAGCCATTTATTATCGCTACAATGGCATGACCGTCCAACGACAAACGATTGAAAGTGGAGTACAAAAGAAGACGTTTTCCAATGTGGCTGCTCTATTGAGTCCTAAACTCATCTTTTTCGCGGTTGTTCCCAGTAACTCTTGGTTTGATCCAGGAAGTCGTAAACTCTATTTTGAAAGGCATGGACTCTCTCAAGTCACCATGACCACCAATGGAGCCATCATGACAGGAGGCACCATCAATTGCAAAGATGACGTGATTGCCTACAGTCAATTCAATCGTGCGATTCAAGTCTATAACACGAATGAATCATGTGGTATTGATTTGGAGAGTTTTACCAAATACTGTTACTTTATCGCCTTTGACTGTACCTTGGATAAACAAATCGATAGTGTTCAACCCACCAATACACGTCAATATGGACTGGAATTGCAATTTGAGAATACGACCAAGCAAAATATGGATTTATTAATGTTTGTCATTCATGACGAACAATTCTCCGTCACACCGGAGAATGCTGTCATCTCCAGTGCGTATATCCCTCCCGCCATTTAAGTGTTGGCGCGCATGGACCTCCTCATAAGTCATGGTGAAGGAGCCCGAGAATCACGTTCCTCCTATCGCTTGGACATCTCTTTATCAACATCGTCTCATTAAAGCTCAGCGTTGGCTGAATGGGAGACTGGTTAAGCAACACGGAAATCGAAGGAATCATGCAGGGTATGAATCAATTACAAGAGAAACATTTACTCAATGCCTGCATGTGCGAAGATGATTTTCTCTGTGCTATTCAGTGTAGTTGTCAAACGTTTGCTCATCGCCTCCTCCAATCTTCTTACGTTCCCTTCCAAGGTGTGTTTCCTGCTGATCTACTTCCTGCTCATTCCCGGAATCAAAGACACTTATTGTCAATAGTGATCGCTCTCATCAACCTGGCAAGCATTGGTTGGCCTTTTATCAAAATGCGGATCAACGCGTGTGCGAATTCTTTGACTCTTATGGACTCACTCCATCTCACTATCCGCATGTGACCGAATGGTTATCGACAACACCTTATCCTCTAAACTATCGTCGCCCTCTGCGTATACAAGGACCTAAAGCCTATTGTGGTGCTTACTGTATTTACTTTTTAAACCAACGCCCTTTTAACACGTCTATGGAAAAAACACTGACCTTCTTTCGAACATTGGATGCTTACGAGAAAGATCAAGAACTCATTCAAACCTACTTGTCCTTCAATGATAAAATTGTCTATTCCTATTTGTATTCTACATTATCCCATGTTTTGAAGTCAATAAAGAAATGAATCATGTCAATGATTGTATTTTTATTTCAGACAGAGGGTAATACTACAAGGTTTTGTACAAGGTTCAGTCACTCGTGATAGTACACTATACACTGTACACAGAGTTTTTCCATACATCATGCACGATAGACAGTCACTGTTGAAGCAATGTCTTGATCACAGAGGGGCAAGATAACGTTTCAAAGGGATTATAACATGTAAAACACATAACATTATGAGAACATGGTAGAAAGAGAAGGGACCGTTCCTGTTTAAAACATGTAACACAGTTCCGTTCACATAATAATTGAAATGTCTCTTCTTCTAATTTCTTTCTAAAGTCACTTTTATGGGAAGAGTTATCTGACACATCCGTTGCAAATCTCACTTTTTTCACTTTTTTCACTCCAGATCGCGCCAATGTCATTGTATTGCAGTGTGGCAGGGAGACATCCTCGATCCACCTACGCTCCAAATGGTGATTCATAGCGTGCTCATCAAGATCCATGAGTCGATCCACTAATTCACCAGCAGTGATCGTTTCATTGAGATGTGTTACCGTTTCTATCGCTTTGAATGAATATCCAAGGTCTCTTGCGACAACCCACGACGTTGGGATACTAGTTGCTGTCCGATTCATTGAGGGAATCTCCTTCGAATAGGGATTTGAGAATGTCTTCCACCAACGATTCCGCTTCTGCAATCGATAAAACACCCGTCACAATCACACTTCCGTTGGAAAAGAAGGAACAGTGTAAATTACCTTTGCGTATTAATGTTCCGGGAAACAGTTCGCGCTCGTTGGAAATCACTGATGACGATGGCAACTGTTGAATGGTTTGCATGCGGTCTTTTGTATAGTTCCATTGACATTGAACGGTGCAGGATTTTGTGATTGGGTCGCTCACGTCCAATCCGTAGGGGGCGAGTAATTGGCGCATCTCTTTACAAATACGATCGTAGGTTTCCAGAGAGTGGTTGCCCAAAATTTGGATACACCCCGTGGAAAAATCTGTACAGCAACCGAAGAGTTCCATTTCCAATAGACTCGACAAGGGCGTGATGCTCGGTAGGTGGCCAGAGGGAGTTGCGGTAACAATGTCTGCAGTGGTATTGCGGAGGATGCTCTGAGCTCCACCATGCGGTTGCAGATCCTTGACATTTTTGAGAGCGGGGTGTAGATACCCTTCTTCATATAGGCGATGGTTACCGTAGGGAAGGCTCCGATTGGGTAAATACCAACACCGCTTGTCCTCCCAGATACTTAAGGCTTTCTTCACTTGCGTCATTGTTCTCATCACGTGGTGTTGGGATTGGAGGAGGGTTTGTGACACTGTGGTAACGGAATGTTTTTCGAAGGCGTCCACATAATTCTGATGTTTCACTTGTCGCTTCTTTGCTTGACACACTCCTTTCATGCGACAGTCGTGGATTTCTTCCTCATTGCCTTTGAGGACAATGTAAGAGTACATCTTGGCACTCAAACATACAAACTCCTTCACCCTATCCCCACACACTTGTCCTTGAAACATCCCAAACGATTCGCATTCTCGGTACGTCTCTCTGGATGACTCACGGGATAATTTGAGGTATCGAGAACACCTTTCGCCTCCGTATCAATAAAATTGGGGATGTTTTCAAACGAACGCAGCACTTCTTCGCGTGTATACCAGCTGCGGACTTTGAGGAAGAAGGAGTCTGTGTCCCCACCAATGAGTTCCACTGAGGTGCACGTCTTGTTGGCTTTCCACTGGTCAAACAGCTTGTACATAATAATCTTGCTGTTGTCCAGGATGCATTGCCCGATATAAATGGGCTTGTTCAAGTCTACCTTGGTCTTGCGCACATTCACCACCACGGCTTTGTCGCTGATGTTGAAGAAAGATTGGCAATAGGGATGACGTGTCCATTTGCTAAACACATTCGGTGATCGTACAAAATAGTGCTTCCCATAATTCCGCACATTCTCCATTGTCTTGCCGTACAGTGCGTTCACCATCAACTTGTGGAGATTGCGGCGCATTTTCGTGGTTGCCTTGGCGCGTTCTTGCGTATGATATTGAACATAGGGGCGAATATACGGTTCTTGGTTGAAGGAGATCCCGTAATGAACCTTGGTGATATGTAAGCCCTTCTCCACATAATACTTGAGAGCAGCGATATGTACCACATACTCTTTGCGATTTTCGTGCGTCATCATTAACTTGTTGGCTGAGTGAAAGGGTCGGTTCCATTCAACTCTTGCCATAGCTCTTGCATATAGGGAGACATGTCCTCCCATTTCGCCGTCCCGCGGTAAGGAGCCAATGGTAAATCTTCCGTGGCATCTTGGACGTGTGGGGGATATTCCAAATCGACGCACAGTACATGACCTGGGTGCCATTGACATTGTATCGTCTCACCCATTCGTCGTTGATGTCCACCAAGACCTCCGGTCGTACCCAGGCAAAACAATCCTTCGGCAAAGGTCCCATCATGGCCGCACCGTATAAATTGTTCGCATCGATATAAAACAGGTGAGTCCCTTCTTCTGCTTGCGCGCGGTGCTGATTCACAAATGTCATCCCTCCACGAATCCCTGCTTCAAACACGCGGTACATATCCACGTCATGCAATTTCTCCAACTTGACCTGTGTCTTTTTAAAGAAAAATGAATAGGTCAAGCCAGGAGTGCCGAAATAGTGGATGGGGTCCAATGCAGACACGTCGCGTATTTCACTTCGAAAGTGTTCGAAGATGTCTGCGAGCAAGGCTACATCCACTGTCAAATAATAGTGGATATAATCTTCAAACGTGCTGCACCCCGTCTCTGTCCACGCCTTTTGTGCCACAGCATACTCATCCTCTTCCAACTCCTTCTCACTCAAATCATTGTAAAATGCTTCCTTCGGAGGCAATTGAGTCTCGTGGATACGATCCCAACAGTCAAAATATGTATAGGGAAAATATCCTTTCCGAATAGATGTGTGATCGCAATTCGGATAGACGGTGCTCAATATGTGATTTGAGTGAGGAAAGTCACTGATGGTCGTTGACAAATTGTTTAGAGAGTCTTTCAAAAACTGACATGAATCGATGAATCGGAGTTTATATATGGTATTGGATGGCATGGGAAGAAAGATGGTCACTCCCAACGTCTTGTCTCCTGACACATAAATGGGCTCGATCTTATACTTGGGATCCAACTTGGTAAACCCTTGTACAATCACCTGGTGACTGTCATATCCCTTCCAATTGTGAAACAAGATGTTTAATGTGGTCCGGGATTGACGTCGTCGCATGTTACATGCATTGCACAGGGTTTGTAGATATTTGCCCGTGATATGATCGTGGTCTCGCACCTTGGTCGTAGGCCCACCTTGCTTTTCACCTTGCTTCTGGGGTTTTACATCACATCCGCACATGTTACATTGAGCTGTCTGTTCATAGTCCCGCATATCATCCTCCGTCAGCGTCATGTTATGCTTCGTCTCTTCCATGTGATTAAACATCGACATGCTCACCTTTTTGATGTGTGTAATAAAGGATGGAATGCACTCGTCCCCCTTATGGATCACCACCGATTCTTTCTTGTCCAGCGCCGGATGCCACACCACATAGGATCCCACATACGCTGCCGTATGCTTCTTGGACACGGCATCAATCATGCTCTCAATGTCCGCATACATCACAGCGAGGGGTTGAGTGGTTTTCGCGTGGTCGATAAATTCGTGCGGTTTCGTATCTTCTGGGGTCGTTTCCATCTGAAAAAATCCTCCATCGCATTTGGCTTGATGTTCCACACGTTCTTTGTGCGCCATATCCTTTGTCTTTCCATACTTCATCCCCTTCTCGTAGAAATTAAATCGTAAGCTACATAACTCGCATGTTTCAAATCGTTTTACTTGTGTTTGGCTCATGTTCCGATACCACATGCGAGCACATTTCTGAAAATCCGTCACGGGAAGAAAATGTCCAGACTGATCCTCCATATCGTACCGCGTCACCATCACCAGATGAACGATGCGTGTGTTCTCCTTCACAGCTTGACGGACCGGGTATAATTGGCCCACAAATCCTTTACTGTCATGCACGTGGATACGAAGAATGATATTGTTCTTCTTTTCAAACTCCTGAATATCCCGTGTATTCATCAACCCCTCTGACGTCATCATGGAAAAGTCTAGATGATAATATTGATTCAAATTCAACTTGCGCACTGCAGGAAGTCGATTCTGATAAGTGCTATAGGATTTCTTGGTGCGGGAACTACCACGATCACGTCGAGGAATGCGATTGTCTTGGTAGGCTAGTGCATAGAGGACACTGTCTTGAAAACAATGTGATGTATACGTGTTGCACTCAAACACACATATACCTTTGCAGAGCTTGATATCTCGGGGTATTGGAATCGGTGCGCCCATGCGAAAATTAGGGAAGGAACTTGTTTGAACTAGTAACTCCAATACTTCCTTCACCGCAAATCCTGATCCGTCTTCTCGATAGTCTTCAACAAATTCTTCAAACATTGACACCATGTCACGGAACCATGTATCAAAGTTGCGTGCTTGGACGCCTTCGTGAATGTATGGGGGTGTGGTGATGTCTCTCACTTCCTCTTCGCCCGTCGACATATTCGTCTTGGCAAACCTGAGTCTCATACTCACAAACACTTTCACATCCTCGTGGGGGTGTTGTTGTACAATGACACGATATAAGTCCGCATAGATTGAATTTAAATAGACCTTCCATTCATTCGTGGCTTGATGAGGGGTAAATCGATAATTATATCCGCGACCGTCCATGATACGTTCTTCTTCCACAGCTGCACCACCCTCTTGCATGAACTCAAACAGGTAGGGACATAAATGTTCATCCCATCCTTCCGCTTCAGCATTCACCGCTACATCACAGTAGCGACACCGTCCCACACACGCATGCTTATGGTACGCCTCCACGTCGAAACTTCCATCGCAATCCAAACACAGCAAGTCATTGTCATCACCATAATTAAACGCGCGGCAATCGTGTTCGTCTCCATACCATTTACAGCATGTCCAACAATAGTTGCGACCCGTCTCCGCTGCTCCATGAGCAATACAGTCTTGAAAGCGAGAGAAGGACTGACGGCAGAATTCACACGTGTACTGCATGGTTAGAATGAGAATGACTTTCTCTGACAGCGCCTTCCTTATATACCCTGCTGTGACTCATCACATGTGCTCGGCGCCGCGTGCTCCGATTGGTGCTCCGTGCTCAACCCCCAAGTGCGCCGATGCGTGCTCCGATGCGTGGGCGTGTGCTCTGTTTCCTGTCTTCTTCGCTACCTGATGCGTGGGCGTGTGCTCCGATGAAAGAGCAGGGCATGTACTTAAGTGCAAATTGGGCAAACGGGGGCTAGACTCTCCTACTGATATCGACCTGGTACTGTTGCTTTGCGAGAAATCAGGAGGTATCAGAAGAGCACTGAGCTCTTGATCAGGAAGCTGCCATTCCAGCGGCTTGTTCGTGAGATCGCCCAAGACTTCAAGACTGACCTGCGCTGCACTGCAAGAGGAGTCTGAAGCTTATCTGGTCGGTCTCTTCGAGGATACCAACTTGTGCGCCATCCATGCCAAGCGGGTCACCATCATGCCGAAGGACATCCAACTGGCCCGGCGAATTCGTGGTGAACGTGCCTAAACATCATTAGTCGTGAAAGCTCAAGTTTGTTTTGTTTGTTTTGTTTCAATTTTGTCCCCTCTGTTGAAACCGCTGTTTTCTATCAGTTGCAAGGTTTTCTCACACAAATTGGACCTAAATAACAAAAGTTGATGGCGGCAAAAAACACTCTCAAGTTTACTGTGCTTGCTATCTAAAGGTATACACGCCAGGGGGCAGTCGCAGAAAAATTCTGGGTGGGGTGGGATCATGCGTTAGATCACGTCATGACGTAAATTTCCTGAAGAGGTTGATTTTCATGCACCTTAAAGTCGTTGTGTTAACTTACTAGTAGCAGAGATAGCAGCCAGCTCACATGAAGATCTGCATGTATGCTCTTTGGTGCTTTCCAAGGAAACGAGCATACAAATATGCTGAATTAAGGATTGTGCCATCTAAGCGGCAGTAGTATGCAATGACTCATTGGACAGCTGCTGGTTGCACCTTTACCGTCTGAATAGTATCGATAGTTCTACTCGTTTTTTAGACTAAGTTGCGAGTGAATTTTTTGATTCGTATAAATGCGAAATATAAAATTTCGCTGAAATATTTTAAAACTCCGGTATTGCATCATTTTTTAGATCTTAAACTATTACATGAGGGAAAGGTTTCTATCTTTTGACACTAATGCCAGACAGGCCAATCCCATACGAAGTAGAAGGGAGCAGAAAAATTCTAATTAAAACGTCATCTGTGTCATCCTACTTCTCACTGCAAGGTCGGTAGCACACACATGCTTCGACTTACCTCACGAATGGACTTGCTTTTACAAAATTTCCAACCAACGTCTCAGTAGCGATTAGCTGAAACGTCGAGCTGCTGCCAGAAACGACTCAAAAGACCCTAGCACTTGCACTATTATACATTAGCTATTAGCTACTGTGGAGTGTTTTTGTAGTGGTTTTTTGATTTTGGGTTTTTGGTGGTTGGGTTAGATGTTTTATTTTTGATTCTGTTCTTGTTTGTTTTCTGTAGAGGTGGGTTGTTTTTAGGTTGGAGGTTCTGGTGTTTGTTTTCAAAGTTGTACTTTGTTTTTGTTTTTATTTCGTTGTTGGTGAGGTATAGGAGGGTGTGTTTTTTTTTTTTTGAATTGGTTTTGTTTTGGTAGTAGCGTTGGGTTTTTGATTTGTTTGTTTTTGTGTGGGTTGTTTTTTTTGTAGTTTTTATCTTTTTGTTTTAGTTTTTTTTTTTTAGTTTGTTGTGTTTTTGTTTTTTGTGGTTTGTGAGGAGGGGGATGGGGTTGTCATGTTGGGTTTTGGTGTGTGAGGGAATGTGATGAGTGGTGGTGATTTTTTATTTTTGGGGTTTTTTGTTTGAAAGTGGGTATGGGGGGGTTGTTTTGGGGGTTTGTAGGGTATGTGGGGAGGGTTGGAGGAGAATTAATGGTATGGTAGTGGTTGGGGATTGTTTTGTAGTTTGTTTTTGGGTAGTTGGAATTTTTTGGTCATGGTTATGTACGGTTGTCTAATTCACGTGGGTTAATGATTGGCAGTTGGGGGGTTTTTTTGTTGTATGTTTTAGGGGGGGAATATAGAGATTTTAGTAATTTCGTTTAAATTTACGATGTTTTTTGTTTATGTTGTTGTTTGTTTCTTTATTGTTTTTTTTTTTGTTTTTAGTGTTTTTTTTTTATTTGACTTTTTTTTTTTACTGTTGATTTTTTGTTTTAGGGTGTTTTTGTTTTTGTGATTGAATTTTTTGTTTTTTGGTTTTTTTGATTAGAAGGTTTTGTTTTTTTTTTGGTGTTTTTCTTGTTGGTAGTTTTTTTGTTTGTGTTTTTTGTGCTTTTTTTTTTTTGTTTTTTTTTTTTTGTTTTTGTTTTTTGTTGTTTGTTTTGCGTTTGTTTTTATTTGTTTTTGCATTTTGTTGTTTAGGTTTAAATTGGTTGTTGAATTTTGTTTTTGTTTTTTTTTTTTGTTGTGTTTTTTGTGATCATTTTTTGTTGTTTTTGTTGTTTTTTATTGTTTTTTTTTTTGTTTTGTTAATAGTTTTGTTTTGTTTGTTTTGTTGTTGTTTCTGTGATTTTTTTTGATCTGTTATCTGTTGATTTTTGTTTTTTTGTTTTTTGTGTTTAGATTTGATTTATTTTTATTTGATTGTTGGGTTGTTTTGTTTTTTTTGTTGTTGTGTGAAATTGGAGGTTTTTTGTGTGATTTGTTTTTTTTGCGTGTTTGTTTGATGTTTTTTTTTTGTTTTGTTTTGGGATTTATTTTTAGTTTTTTTTTTGTTTTTTTTGTCATTAATTTGTGATTTTGTTTGTTTGATTTTTATCGTTTTGTTTTTTGTGTCGTTGTTTTGATGGTTGGTTTTGTTTTGTTTTTATTGTGTGTTTGGATGTTTTTGATTTGATTTTTCTACGTTTCTTTTTAATTTATTTTTTTTTTTGTTTGTTGTTATTTGGGGGTTTCTTTTTTTTTGATATTGATTTTTGTTGTTTTTTTTTTTTGTTTTTTTTTTTGTTTGGTTGTTTTAGTTTTTTTTTGGTTTGCGTTTTTTTTTGTTTTTTTTTTGGTATTTGGGATTTTTTTTTAAGTTATTATTTGTTGGGTTGTTTTTTTTTTTTTGTTGTTTTATTTTTATTGGTTTGTTTATTTTTTTATGTTGTTTATTTTTTAATCTATTTATTGTTTGTTTGAATTTTTGTTTGTTTTACCTGGTACTGTTGCTTTGCGAGAAATCAGGAGGTATCAGAAGAGCACTGAGCTCTTGATCAGGAAGCTGCCATTCCAGCGGCTTGTTCGTGAGATCGCCCAAGACTTCAAGACTGACCTGCGCTGCACTGCAAGAGGAGTCTGAAGCTTATCTGGTCGGTCTCTTCGAGGATACCAACTTGTGCGCCATCCATGCCAAGCGGGTCACCATCATGCCGAAGGACATCCAACTGGCCCGGCGAATTCGTGGTGAACGTGCCTAAACATCATTAGTCGTGAAAGCTCAAGTTTGTTTTGTTTGTTTTGTTTCAATTTTGTCCCCTCTGTTGAAACCGCTGTTTTCTATCAGTTGCAAGGTTTTCTCACACAAATTGGACCTAAATAACAAAAGTTGATGGCGGCAAAAAACACTCTCAAGTTTACTGTGCTTGCTATCTAAAGGTATACACGCCAGGGGCAGTCGCAGAAAATTCTGGTGGGGTGGGATCATGCGTTAGATCACGTCATGACGAAATTTCCTGAAATTTTCATGCACCTTAAAGTCGTTGTTAACTTACTAGTAGCAGAGATAGCAGCCACCTAACATCTGCATGTATGCTCTTTGGTGCTTTCAAGGAAACGAGCATACAAATATGCTGAATTAAGGATGCCATCTAAGGCGGAGTATATGCAACTCATTGACAGCTGCTGGTTGCACCTTTACGTCTGAAAGTATCGATAGTTCTACTCGTTTTTTAGACTAAGTTGCGAGTGAATTTTTGATTCGTATAAATGCGAAATATAAATTTCGCTGAAATATTTAAAACTCCGGTTGCATCATTTTTTTAATCTTAACTATTACATGAGGAAAGTTTCTATCTTTGACACTATGCCCAGACAGGCCATCCCAACGAAGTAGAAGGGAGCAGAAAAATTCTAATTAAAACGTCATCTGTGTCATCCTACTTCTCACTGCAGTCGGTAGCACACACATGCTTCGACTTCCTCACGATGGACTTGCTTTCAAAATTTCCACCAACGTCTCAGTAGCGATTGCTGAAACGTCGAGCTGCTGCCAGAAACGACTCAAAGACCAGCACTGCACTATATCCATTAGCTATTAGCTACTGTGGAGTTTATTCGCCAGTCGCGAGTTTTGAGCCTTATGCATGATGAAGCGCCAAAGTAATTTGAAATGCGATGCAAAAAGCAAAAGTTGAATGCGGATCAAATTCGATCGTTATTGCATAGTTTGAGCTGGTTTGGAGGGATGCATCCCGGCATCCCACCCCCTCGGACCGCCACTGATACACGCCACATTTAACTGCCATTTTCCATACTGTGCCTTCTGAATTTTGAAACTGATGAAGTTTGCATATCAAAATAAATAATTTGCCACTTTAACTGTAGTTAAAGCGGCAAATTATTTATTTTGATATACAAACTTCATCAGTTTCAAACACAGAGAGGATCCCCAGTCGCATCTTTCCTGTGGTCCCCTGATAACAAAATCGAATGACTTAAGCCTACGCAACTTAATCTTTGATACGTCATCCTTGGTTTTCTAAAAGCTACTTTCTTGAAATGGATCGTCACCTCAAAAGCAATAGTTGATCAGCTGAATGCTAAAATAACCTTTTTTAGAATTTTCAATGTGACTGAAATCGATCGAAACATTTTATGATTAAACTTCGGCTGCATTTTGACAAAATTTGGATTTGTGTCATAGACTGATGAAATTGAAAGTTTACAGTACAATATTGATATGAAGATGCCATCTACCGGCTTTTCGTGTCGAGAAATCTACAGAAGAAGTGTCAAAAATGTCTATTTGGTCTTTAAAATTAACATTTAGCACTCATTTATTTGAGCATATGTCAGGAGTCCATATCTTTTTGGAGTCCTTTGTCCAGATGTTTTTGAGGTTTTTTTGAGATGTTGTCTCCCTCAAACCTATTTCTAAATGCCCATAGGTGAAGATGGATCGAATCGAATATTTCTTAAACTTTAGTCTCGAAAAAACTGTTCGCAAATGTATTGTATGTCAAGCTAAACATCTTCTCTGAATAATTGCATACAGGCGCGTCCACATTAGAACGAATGCTATAGTGATGAATTAGGATAGCATCTCTCTGCATTGCTAGCATAGCTGCTGTTCACATTAGCCTGATTTTCTCGACGATGAATTTTCACAATACAATGTGAGCAGCGCAGCTCAACGATAAAGCGAAATATCGTCACGATTCTATCGTTATCGGGGGTTATCGGGCTAATTAGAGTGTGCGGACCTCCATTCCTATTAAAAGCAATAATTAATAAGATGTTTGTTGATATTCTTTTAAGTTTGTATAGGTAGCAGTAGTGAAAACTGTGCCCTACTTGCTACGGATAGGTACATGGATAGGTACATGTAAAGTTTAGTGTTATCAATAGGTACATGGATAGGTACATGTAAAGTTTAGTGTTATCAATAGGAACATGGATAGGTACATGGATAGGTACATGTATAATTTAGTTATCGATAGGCACATGGATAGGTACATGTATAATTCAGTGTTATGAATAAGAACTTGTATGAGATCTGTTTTACTGGATAGGTACATGTGTTTGGTACACTCAGTTGAGTACACTGTGTTTGGGAACGTCTATGATCGAACTTGTGTGGTTTGGTTCTGAGCACTTGGGTACGTACCGATAGACGTCCGTTGTTTGATTTTGAATGGGTTTGCTCAATTGCGACTATTGTGACTATTGCAACCATTGTAATCAAGATGACACATTGATTTTCCTTTTACGTAGACAAACTATGCTATAAATATGAGCTAGTTTTTGATGACATACATAATGATGACTAGTATCCCAACGTCGTGGGTTGTCGCAAGAGACCTTGGATATTCGTTCAGAGCCATAGAAACTGTAACAAATCTCAGTGAAAATATCAACGCTGGTGATTTAGTTGATCGACTAATGGATCTAGATGAGCATGCTATGAATCACAATTTGGATCGTAGGTGGATAGAGGATTTCTCCATGCTACACTGCAATGATAGTGAAATTAGGAGGATCAAATTGGAACGATATGGAAAGAAGGAGACATCTGACAGTGTTTTAATAAAAAGTTCTCCAATAAAAGTGACTTCAGAAGGAAATTAGAACAAGAGACATTTAAATTATTATGTGAACGGAACTGCGTTAAATGTTTTAAACAGGAACGATCCCTTCTCTTTTTGCCATGTTCTCATAGCGTTATGTGTTCTACATGTTATGTACCCTTTGAAACTTCATCTTGTCCCCTTTGCGATGAAGAAATATCTTCAACAGTCACTGTATATCGTGCATGATGAGTCATCATGCAGGTCTGTGATTGGTCACTATTGTGTCTTTGTGTGACTTTTCTATATAAGGAGGACATTGTACCGTTCTATTTCAAGCATAATTTGAGGCTAATACAATGTCAATCAGCATGTCGTTCACTACCAACATTCCCATTTCAATAATTTACCGAAGTCAACTCTTCACGGGCAATATATTTTATTCTGCCGTGAATATAACTGGCTATAAAGCGGATTTGGTGGATCTGATGGAGGAAATAGTGAAGTATTTCCGCTGCGGAGAGGACGTTGTGGTGCAGAGAATGTTGATGAGAGTCGTGAACAACGCTCTTACACGAGTTGCAAGATTCTGGCTCAATGAAGTATTTCGCCCACTATCTCAAACGGAGATTGTACCGGAATACTCTCGCTGTTGGTGCAGCAGTATCCAACGGAAACTCAACACATGTCTCCATGACATTATCACCTCCAGCTACTATGACGAGAAGGGTGAGAAGTGCAAACTGGACTTGTTCAGTGGACCGCCATCAGTAAGCATCAATGTGGCTGCTCAAGGACATTCTGAGGTGATCAGTTTGCGGGCATACTATGCCAATATTTTAAAGACTTTCCATTTAAAGCCTTGCTGTATGTGCTGTCCTATTTCAAAACATCTAATGAAAGACATTGAGCAGCTCATAACTGCTACAAATGAGACTCTAGCCGATGTGAGTGTATATCAGTTTCCCTCTACAACTTGTTAAGTGTAATTTATACGTACCAGCAACAAACTCTGTGTGAATGCTTGTAAACTTTTGTATATAATGTTGTAAGTACTAAGCAAAAATTGTAATTGTATTATCTATTTCCATATTAGAATAAAAATGTCTGTAAAACGGAAGGCATCTTCTCGTCAATCGAAACGGTCCTTCAAACCTTCAAGTCAGTTTAAAAAGGCGTTGCGAAAGTTAAACAGGATACATGATAATAAGAAGAAGTGTAAATTGATTCAAAATTCAAGTGATGATTTCATTCGTGATTTAGCTTTTGCAATACACAAATGTCTACCTATTTACAAGCCTCTGTTGAATGCTGGCTCTTTGAATAGCATAAAAAAGTTTTCAAATCCAAGGAGTAGTGATAAGAAAAGGCGAAACTTAATTCAGCGCGGTGGTGGTGGGTTTCTAAGTATGTTAAATGATATTGGAAACAGTATTAATGGTGTAATCAATAGTCCGCTTGGAAGGATTGCAGCAACTGCTGCAATGTTAATATAAGGTTAGCGAATCATAAAGTGACACGTCATCACTTTGATTGATGAGTCATATATAGGTGTATATAAGGAAGACGCTTTAATGATATTTTACCACTTTCAAGTGACAATTCATTTGCGCTGGTTGAAAGCTCCGAATTAGTACTTGTTGAAACATGACTCAGAAAATGTATACAATCAGAGAGGAAGGTGACGCTGTTGAGCAAGATCTCTTGAAGCTTCGTCCGACACGAAAGGTGCAAGGGATTGGAAATACGTTCTACTTTCAAACCTTGAATTATGGTGATGATGGCTTTTATCTTCAAGTTCCATTCTTCCACAGTAATGGTATGTCTACATCAGGGTATAGCAATATGAGACAAATGCGAGTGAC
Source organism: Prostheceraeus crozeri (assembly GCA_907163375.1). NCBI lineage: Eukaryota > Metazoa > Platyhelminthes > Polycladida > Euryleptidae > Prostheceraeus > Prostheceraeus crozeri. Next base: position 1,237 of record CAJQUW010004139.1, on the reverse strand, counting down.
TTTTCCAAAATGGCAACAGGTGATTCTTAAAACTATTGACTCTTTCGCGAAAGAATGTGTTGAGCTGCCTGAAAGTGCTCCCACTCATTGGAGAAAGGCATTAGAGGAAGGAGTTGGTTATAAGGAATTGCCGGAATTCGATACACTGTTTTTAAAACTATCTGATCATTTTCAAGCATTCGATCTCTTTACAAACGCGATGGAATGTGAGGATCTCAAACGGGGCCGCTATATGGGCTTAGTTCACGTTACCGGACTTTATATTGGCTCACATGGTTCGACTGGTAAAGTCGCATCTTTACAAATGAAGGTTCTTCAACTAGTCTATGAACCACTACCAATTGATAAATGTTTAATTAACATTGATAAGACTGCTTCAAGTGATGGGAAGGAAGAGAGCAAAAAGCGAGGTCGGAAATCTAAAGATGGGAATCCTAAATTGAAGTTGAAGCGCCAAGATGCTGACTTGAAAACTTTCTATAATCCTAATTGTGATGAGGAAACACAAATGTTTTAATTTGTAAATGTTTTAATTTGTAAATGTAACTTGAAAGTTTCTATTCTGAATGTAAATAAACTTGATCTGGAACATGTGTCTGTTTTGTTGTTCTAAGCAAAATTAGCGGGATGATGAGTTTAATGTTAATGGAATTATAAGATGACAGATTTTCGTCTATTCACTGATCGCACAATGTGTGTCGCTGGACCAAGTCAGTCCGGTAAAACTACATTTGTAACTGAATTGCTACAATATAGAAATGAAATGTTTAACAAGGAAATTAAGAGAGTCAAATGGTATTATGGAATATTTCAACCACAACTACATTCTGCACTTCGCCAGAAAGGTTATGAGGTGAAGCAAGGGTTGCCATCAACTGAGGATATCAAAGCAGGTGACTTACTAGTATTAGATGATCTATTACGAGAAAGCAAATCTTCAAAGGATGTAACTGAAATGTTCATTCAAACTGCACATCATAGGGAAGCTTTTATTATCTACATCACCCAAAACATCTTCGATGGAGGGAAAGAGCAAAGAACTAGAAGTTTGAATACACATTATTTGGCAATATTTAAAAATCCAAGAGATAGCAGTCAGATACATCATCTCAGTAGACAGATATTACCTCAACAACCTAAAGTACTTTCAAAAATATATGAAGATGTAACAAAGAAACCACATGGTTATCTATTTATTGATCTAACCCAGGAATGTCCGGAACGACTTCGATTTCGA